>CM021105.1:363077332-363373366 GCA_007115665.2 Sequoiadendron giganteum | reverse complement strand
TTGGTGCAAAAGGTCATGTCATTTGAATCCGCCCCATGTATACATGTGGTTCTGTTGTAGAGATGAAAAGTATGTCATGGGAGATTCATGGGTACTGATGTTTGGCTAACTCAAGAAGCAAGTGCACTGTAAGGGGGAGCCTGTGTGGTCAAGCATCTAATCATCCACACTGAATATGTGCAGTTGGATTTGTCCAAGTGGGAACCCAACAAATACTGTCTTTTTAGCCTAGGGTTGTGCATGATATTGAAACACCTTGCTTGCTTCTAAACATATTAAGAAACAAACATTCACAAAAGCTTTGAAATTTCAAAACCTTTGAGGAAACAAATACCCTTTGAAAAATCTAAGTGCTCTTGCTTGCACTAGGGATTATATCCTTAGATGTTTCTAAGTTCTTGGATTTAAACGTCATTTGTTTCACCAAAGTCAACACTAGGAATTTTTTTTCCAATTTCCTTGATTTCCACATAATGGACCTTGTGGGATGAAAATAAAGTAGGGCATTGGACATGTAGTTTGTAACATAATCAAGAAAGTGATTTTTGGTAAAAGGAAATCACTAAGAAAAGATAAAGACAAATTGGACCTCACATGTGTTGTCTCAAATGATTTCCCGAAAAGTCAAAATCCCAAAACCAAGATTCAAAAGGATTAGTCTAAAAACTCATGAGGAGTGTCTTGAAAGACATTTTGAAGTTAGAGAAAGGTTGGTATACAATTTCAACAAGAAGGCTTCAAGTAATAACCCAAGTTTGTATGAATTCTATTACCAATAAAATCCAAAAAATTTTGGAAGGTTTTTTTTACTTACATAAGAAGGCATGTTCTTCAATACCGGGGTCTTGTAAAAAAGAGTCTTGTCTAGGTCAAAGTCTAGGATCAAATTCTTCACTCCCACCCATCTCTCCATCAACCAAATTTCATCTCACCAAAAAACATTTGGGATCTTAAAAACATCATTTATGCTAAAGTTAAAGGCAAAATCAGCATCACTTTGTTTGACTCAATGCACCTAGTCAAACTTTCAATCCTCTTGAATGAATTTACCTCTAGGATAACACAACTTCCTAAGGTATAATAGTTCATGGTCACCTTGACTGGCTTAACACATTTAGCCAATTCATGCTCTTGTGCGAGTTTTCTCTAGGATAACACAACTTCCTAGGGTTTACAAGTTCACCATCATCTTGTTTGACATAATACACCTAGTCAAACTATCAAAATCAATCCAAGCCTTAAAAGTTTAGCATTAGCCCTAAAAATTTCTTCAAAATTTTCACTCGTTCACCTCATCCATTTATCTCATCCCCATCACCACCCCTTTTGATCCTTGGAATCTCCTAGTTCTTCTTCTTTTTTGGGCCTAAAGATTAAGATCAAACGATCTCTATTTTATGGTCCAAACAAGATCACAACACAAGAGGAACATGGAAAACACCAAAGAAATATCAACTTCCAGTGACCTAAGTCAAGCAACCAACGAAGTAAACCTTGCAAGATCAAGAAATCCCCCAAACAACTCTTCTCTACCATCACAAAATATTCAAGAGGAAGGCTATGAAGAGGAAATCACCAACGAGGACTTAGGAATGACACAATCAAAAATTCTAGAAATGATGAAAAATCCAGAGAATCATAAAATTGTCAATGCCATGCTTAAATATATACGCACGTTAACGGAAGGAGGGGCCCAGTTCCCTTCTGACCTTGACGTAGGCACCAGTACGGAAAATCCTGTTACAAACATATCCCCAATGTCAATTCCAAATATCACTCAAGAAATGCCCCAAACCATATCGACAATCACATCAACTTCACCAATTGTAAACAAGGGAAGTGCCATGTTTCGTGAATTACAAAAGCGTCACCTTTTAAACAACATAGAGGTTAATTTCAGCACCACACCGGATAACTCTGTCTCGGTGAATCCATCACACCCATACATCCCACACACTTTCCATAATCACACGGATTCATCCTCATTCCATGCAACACCGACCTATCCATTAAACATACAAACTTCTCTATCACAAGGAGAATGTGGTTTGTTAGGAATAAGAGGAGTCACTGACCCGCTCTTCTTCCAAGGGAGCATACCATATTTCCCTCCATTACTGCTCACATCTGTATCACCTATTGGATTGGGTCTTCCCCCCTACCCACTTCTAGTTTCTCAAATCATGGCAATTCGAGCATCACATTGAATCCTCTCCTTTTTCCAGCAGCATCACAACAACAAGTAACAACCATGCAAGCCACCACATTCAATACATCAGTCAGTCCTCAAATATCTCAAAACATACCTTCTCAAGGATTGAGCATCTCAACCACACAACCAACAACCCGAATCTTGAACACCAACACAACCCTTTCACCCATCACAATGGTTAGCACCATTCCCAATCCACTACCAATCCCACCAAAAGCTAATGTAACGAGTTCATTCATCACCATGATCTAGGCCATGTAGAGGGCTAATCATCAAAGGGTACTTCAACAAAACCAACAAGCTGCATAGTAGGCTGCTTAGCAAGTGCAAGCACAACTAGCTGCCCAACAAGCTGAACAAGTTGCACAATCCCAACAAGCCACACAAGTAGACCAACAAGCACAAGCTCAAGCTCAAGCCCAACAACAAGCTCAACATGCACAAGAAAAATACTGAGCACAACTGCAAGCAATTCAACAAGAAGCATACCAACAAGCCCTACAATATTTTCAGGCACAACAACAAGCTTTGTTGGCACAACAACATCTAGATGAACAACAAGCTTTGTTGGCGCAACAACAGCTAGACCAATAACAAGCTTTGTTGGTGCAACAAAAGTTAGACCAACAACAAGTTTTATGGGAACAACAACAAATGGACCAACAACAAGCTTCATTGGAACAAAAACTACAAGATCAACAACAAGTGTTGTTGACACAAATGCAGGTATATCAGCAGGCCTTGAATGCACAACAAATCTTACAGAAAACTCCCACTAGTACCCCTCTCATGAATAAAACACTCCAAACACCTCAAAACACATTCATCCAACCTCCCGATCCACAAAATGATGTTGCAACACAAATCAAGCTACTCTCACAGCAGGTGTTGGAACTCCAAGCAGGAAAAACAACCAAAACACCAAGAAACTTGTGCCCTTATCCATTTGACAAAAGTCTCACAATGGTACCATTCCCAAAGGGATTTGAAATCTCCAAATTCGATAAGTATAATGGGACAGGAAACCCTAAAAACCACGTCAAGGAATTTCAAGTACATTGCATGGAGGTCGCATATGATGACACATATCTAATGTGAATTTTCCCTCGACATCTGACCGGTCCCGCCATGGAATGGTTTTCTCGTCTACCCATAGGCATTAAAACATTCCAAGAAATTGTGGAAGCTTTCCTTAAAAACTACGCATTCAACATGGGCGCAAACATTAGTTTAGAAGAACTGTCAATACTCAAACGGAGAAAAGGAGAACTATTTACATTCTTTTTGCAAAGATGGTGATCCAAGGCCAATCAGAGTAAGTGGACCATGCCACAGGAAAAACAAGTTTGCACAATCATATCCAATCTAGATGAAAACTTGGCATTCTACTTAAAAATTCAATGCATCAAAATGCATGATCAGTTGATCCCAAAGGCGCTCAATATCAAAAGAGCCCTTATTTCGTGAGGAGGCGCATCAAAATTTCCTCCACCATAGGATAACTGCCCGTCCAACAATTATAACGATAAACCTTGAACATGGTCGAGGAACAAAAATATCACAAACGATGGCGTGGTTAATGCTAAGCTGGTCATAAATGCTCCTAAACAGAATATCCAAACTCATCACTAGTCACAAAATCACAATCATGTGCAAATTAATACAGTAGCACAACAACAACCACTTCCTAACAACCAAATCAATAACTTGGGAAATCAAGGAGGACCACCTCCCTGAAACAAATATCCTCCCAAGCGGAAGTTCATGGCTCTTGGAGAATCAATTGAATCCATAATGAAGAAGTTGGTCAAAGTAACCTTATCAAAATCTCCAACTTTGAGCAATACACAAAACCCATGACCAAATCGCCATGGTACAATGAAAACCTCCTTTGTGATTTTCAAAAAATCAAGGGACATACAACCGCAAATTGCATGAGGCTAAAGAATATCATCCAAGACGTCATTGAGGATAAGATCATAAACATTGAACAACCAGCTGGAAAGCATGACCTTAAAATATACACAAATCCAATGCCAAATAATAATCAAGGAAATAGCCAAGGGAACAACAAAGGGAAGCAAATATATGCTAGTACTAACCTAATATATGAAGAGATAGTCACATGTGTAGACGAAATGGTCATGGTCATTAACGTCAAAGGAGCCAATGCTGACTATGGAGTCACCACACATGGCAGAAAGTTCACTATTGCAGGGGTATTGCAACCATCTAATACCCCCATTTCGAATGCAAAAGTTATTCCCTACGACTATAGTGTCATTGACCAAATAAAAAGAACTCCCGCCCAAATATCCATCATGGAATTGTTAAAAATTTTTGCTTCCCATAGTAAAATCCTTGATGAAGCATTAGCAGCATCCATCATGTTCACCACCCTTGACACATAATAGTTCCAGGCTATGGTTGGTAATATCGTTACCCCAAATCTCCTTACATTTTCTAATCAATATTTCCCCACCCAACCATCTCATAATCACGCACTTCATCTTCAAGTGTTGATTCACAAAAAGAAAGTCAAAAGGGTCCTGGTGGATGGAGGTGCAAGCCTTAACATTTTCTCTCTCAAAATTATAAAGAACTTGGGACTCTCTGAGGATTCTATTAACAAGAACAAAAGCATCACTATAAGAGCATATGATGATCAAGAAAGAGTTTCTCAGGGAACTATTAAAATCCCAATCCAAGTGGGACCAACAACCATGGAGACTACTTGTCAGGTCCTTGACCTTGACCTACCATAAAACATCCTCCTAGGATGCCCATGGATCCATGGAATGAAGGTTGTTTCCTCAACATATCATCAATGCATTAAATTGTTGTACCAGAATGAGGAGGTCACAATACATGGGGATCCCGAACCATTCGCCTACTGCAAAAACTTGGAAGCCAAGTTTTATAAAATCCACCAAGTGCCAAAAAATGATGAATGCCCATCCACTGCATACATCAACCCATCTAACCTTGCCTCCACTTTTGTGATAGAGACACCCGCCATCCCTGATATATCCGACATCAAACTCATGATCCAGGACAACGGGTGCGAAGACTACATAATGAAAAAGAGTGTGTTTGTTGTAGGAGAGTTACCACAATCTCCTAGGATGCATGGGAAACCTCGATCAACCAAAACACCCATCCACACCCTTAGGGAAAACCCTTCTGGATTCCACCGTTGGGGAGACCTAAGTTGGGAAAATATTGATGCGGAAGATATTTCAAGCATGATATACCATGATGAAGTACCCATGCCCACACTACCCATGGATGAAGCCAACAAAGGATTGCAAATAATGTTTGGTATGGGCTACAATAGGAATGAAAGCCTAGGAAGAAATAGTGATGGATGACTAGAGACCATCATTGTAAAAAGAAGAATGAGAAACCTTAGCCTCGGATGTACCCCCATAAGAATAACTGTACGTGGCAGAGGTACTCCCAATAGGGTAGTCAGGTCCCCTCCTCAAGTATCAACAACCACCCTTTGACTACCCATATGCACAGGTCTCCCCCTAGACAATTTCACCTTTGACGTAATTGATGTCTGCACTAGTAGCGATGATGAGGATACCATAGTTGTCCTTCCCTGGATTTTTAAGGATTAATCCTTACTAATGATTAGTGCCTCACTCGCTGAGTCAAACCAACAAACTTATAAAATCAACTTAGTGTACCCTCAACTGATCGACCATGACCAACAAGGATCGCCAATTCTAGACTCATTCGAAAATGATGAGACACTCTCAAAATTCATGGGACTAAGGGATGCAGTTCTGTGTGGAGATCACAAGGTTGGTTTTGACATCACATTGGACACACAAGAATATTACGGTGAGAAGATTGAGTCCTTCAGTTGCAAAAGAAAAAGAATGAGAATAAGCTCGGAGTTATTGAGTGAAAACCATACTGTGGCACTCTCTAACCAAAGAATAGTAAAAATAAAAGACGTATCTAATGGTGAAAACCTCTTTGAGGCACCGAAAGATGAAGGATTCAATCTCCCCCCTATGGCATTGCATCGAGAGAAGTCAGTAATTTTGGGAGAAAAGTGCAATCCTGTCAACTTGGGAATAGAGGAAAAACCACAAAACACTTTTTATGTTGAGTCGCTCTTGACAGAAGAACAAGAACTACTGGCAGCATTTCTAAAGGAAAGAAAGTTGAAATTTTCATGGAACTATGCTGACATGCCAGGTCTAGATCTGGATGTCGTAGTTCATCACCTGGTTGTTTACCCTAGAGCAAAGCAAGTAAGATAAAAATTAAGAAAAATGCATCTCGAAATAGCCTTGCTAGTCAAGGTAGAATTACAGAAGCTCCTGGATGTCGGCTTCATACGTCCAATCGACTATCCAGAATGGGTATCCAATCTTGTACTAGTTTCAAAACCAAACGAGGGCATCCGTATCTGCACAGACTTCAAAGACCTCAACAAAGCATGTCTCAAGGATGATTTTCCACTACATAACATCAATATGATAGTGGACATGACAACTGGACATGAGATGCTATCACTGATGGATGGCTTCTTGGGATATAACCAGATAATGATTACAAAGGAGGACCAACATAAGACCACATTTACATGTCCATGGGGCACCTACTGTTGGAATATGATGCCGTTTGGGCTAAAAAATACAGGGGCTACATATCAGAGGGCCATGACACTAAAATTTCATGACATGATACTCAAAACCATGGAAGATTATGTGGATGATATACTGGCTAAATCAAAGAAGAGACAAAACCACATATCAACCCTAAGTGCCATTTTTGACAGACTAGAGAAGTATAAGGTCAGGCTCAACCCAAAGAAATGTGTCTTTGGGGTACAATCAGGTAAAATTTTGGGATACATAGTATCGATGATGGGAATAGAGGTGGATCCAACAAAGGTCAAAGAAATCCTTGACATGGAGGCACCAAGGACACCAAAAAAACTCATATGCCTAGAAGGCAAACTCCAATCCATCTGAAGGTTCATAGCACAACTGGCAGACAAAAAGGTTGTATATTCACATCTACTCCACAAAGGAGTGGCGTACAAGTGGGATGACAAGTGCAATCAATCATTTGATAAAATCAAAGAATATCTGCTCATGCCACTAGTATTAATGCCACCCATTGCGGGAAAACCATTGATATTGTATATCTCATAAACAACAATAGCCTTGGGTGCTCTTTTCGATCAGAACAATGAAAATGGGACATAAAGGGCCATCTATTATATCAGTAGAACAATGGTTGGCCATGAGTTAAAATACTCATTCATTGAAAAATCCTATCTAACAGTAGTGTTTGCTTCAAAAAAAAATTGACATTACATGCTGGCACACAAAATCAAACTCATCGCCAAAATAGATCCCCTAAAGTATCTACTGTCAAAAGATATTCTCATAGGAAGGATGGCTAAGTGAGTCATGATACTATCAAAATATGACATTGAATATGTGGAGCGAAAAGAAATCAAAGGACAAGTCATTGCAGACCAACTGGAAAAAGCTCCCATCTATGTAGAGAATCCACTCATATAAGAATTTCTAGACGAGTCTATCTTTAATCTCAACATAACCGATCATTGGAAACTCTACTTCGACGGTTCCCACACACAACATGGATTAGGAGTTGGTGTTTTATTCATCACTCCACAGGGGGATTGTATACCTAGATCTTACAAATTGGCATTCCCCTATACCAGCAACATTGTAGAGTACGAGGCTTTAACCATAGGTCTCAAAATTGCAGCACAATGATGAATCATGGCATTAAAGGTCTATGGGGATTCACAACTTATTATCAACCAAGTCAACGATGAGTACCAAAATAAAAATGATAAGCTGAAACCATACAAGAAGTTAGTAGAAAGCCTCAAATAATATTTCATTGATATCATATTTGAGCAGATACAAAGAGCTAACAAAAGAGTAGCTGACACCATGGCAACAATTGGATCCTTACTCGATATCCCTCACAATGTCTCAAAACACAAATTGTTGGTAGAGAAGCTTCTCGTACCGACTTTCGAGGTATTAGAGTCTGAATATGTGTGCGAACTCATTGGTCCCGACGATCCTTGGTATCATGACATCTATATATACCTGAGAATAGGAGTCCTCCCAGCTGGCATAACCCCAAACCTCAAATGAGCCTTTGTAAAAAAGTCCACATGTTTTGTCATCCTAGGGGAAACCCTCTTTCATAGGAGCATTGAAAAAACTCTATTACATTGCTTAAAACCTGAGGAAGCCCTGTCTGCTCTGACTGAGGTACATAATGGCACTTGTGGTTCACACTCGAGTGGTATGACCTTGGCCAAGAAGTTACTAAGAACCAGGTACTATTGACCAACAATGGAAAGAGAGGCACATGACTTTGTCAGAAAGTGTTTACAATGTTAGCAACATGGAGACCTTATCCATGCACCAACTCAAGAAATCCATCCTATTGTTACACCATGGACCTTTTCATAGTGGGGGCTCGATCTCATAGGTAAAATCACACACACCTCATCCAACGGCCACAAGTTCATCATCACCGCCACAAAGTATTTCACAAAATGGGTCGAAGCAGTTCCAATGACCTACATAACTAGAAATCAGATATCCAAGTTCATCCTGAACTATTTCATTTACCCATATGGTGTCCCCCAATCCATTATCTCTAATAACGAGACAAATTTCAAGAATCAGGATGTCCATGACTTATGTGACAAATTCAAAATCCAACATCGCTTTTCTACTCCATACTACCCCTAAGGCAATGGCCAAGTAGAAGCTACTAACAAAACCATTCTGAAAATCCTTAAGAAAATAGTCAATGACTCTGGTCATGAATGACATCTATAGTTAAATCTTTCCTTATGGGCCTACCGCACTAGCATCCACATGCCAACATGCATCACCACATTCTCCCTGATCTATGGATCAGAAGCCATCCTCCCAATCAAGATCGAGCTCCCATCATTGAGAATATCATTGGAAAACCTCATCACAGATGAAGAATACAGGGTCTCACGACTGAATGAGATAGATTTATTAGATGAACGACACATGGATGCCCTCAACCATCTACAGGTCTATCAGAATCGCTTGAAATGCAACTCCAACAAGAAGAACAGGCAACACACCTTCCAAGTTGATGAAATTGTGCTGAAAGAGAACCAAAGGAATGTGCCAAATCTAGAGAGAAAAGGTAAATTTGAACCCAATTGGCTAGGACCTTTCATCATCACAACTAGCTATAAATCAGGAGCATATCAATTATCAACACTAGAAGGCGAGCCTTTGCAGGAGCCTCTGAACAACTCCCATCTTAAAAAAATTTATGCCTAAAAACTTGTAAGGTCACCGAAAAATGAAAAAAAATAAAAAAAATGTCATGAAAAAATTGTTACCTTGATGAAAACTTGGCAAACAGGCATCTTGGCAACAACAAAAAAATACAAAAATACAAAAATAAATAAATAAGAAAAAGGATTGAAAACAGTAAAGAAAAAAAATCATCCTCTAGTGAAAACCGCTTCGATGGCGCTTTGGACAAGTACCTTGGTGAAAACCTAACAAATAGGCACTGAGTGTAAATAAAGCACTCCCCATCCACCAAGATCTATACGAATCACTCATCCATTCCATCACATTTCATTAATCCCCCATCCACCCATTCGTTCGCATCCATACCATAGCCTGAGCTTGTGCCCGTATCATATTACACCATAGTACTACTTGGCATATTCCTAAGGTTAGTTTGTCTTGTCTTTATTGAAGTAGTCTATCGCTTAACGCTAGGGGCATGTTCCTAAAACTGGTACTGGATTGAATTTGTGTATTATTTTTGTGTGCTCTTCCCAAGACATCAGAAAAATCCAAAAACATTCAAAAAAATCCATCAAAAAATTAAAAAACATCAGAAAAATAAAAAAATCCAAAAAACATTCAAAAAATTGATCCAAAGAATCCAAAAACATGTCAAAAATATCAAAAAATCTTCAAAAAATTCATCATTGAGTCTTGTCAGTCTTTCACATTGTCCGAACTACATCGTCTTTGAGCTTGAACATAGGCAAGGTTGATCTTTGATCATCCCCCAAGACATTCTAGGTCAGTCCTCTAGGCGTTTGTCACAATAAAATGGAAATTTGTTTTCCCATCTGTTTTTATCATTGAGTCAAGTTTATCGTCAGTCAAACTACGTGGTCTTTGTGTGTATAACATAGGAAAGGCTAATCTATGGATCAGCTCCCGATACCCCTAGGATAGGTCTTTAAGTTAGTATCTTCGTCGTAAATCTTGAAAATACCAAAAACATTTGTAAAACACTTCAAAAAATACCAAAATAGCCTCAAAATATCTGAAAAAATCCAAAATGGTGCATCCATCTCATCTCGCTTTCACCCACAATTTTTCATCATTTCTAATAAATCAATCATCATCATCATCCTTTGGTGAATCAGTCAGAAGCAAGTCTAGCAAGTTCAAAAGTGAAAACCTAATCATCAGAGTCCTAAAGTCTAAATCAGTAAGCAAGCAAGTTGGTCAACTCAGAGTATCAATAGCTTTTCATCCAATCAGTCTCATCAAAACTCTGATCACAACATGTCCTAGGATGAATCCTTCCCATGATGGACATAAGAATTAGGTATCTCACAGTAGTTTAGTCTTGGCTAGCGGTATGAAGAACATTAGCTTGTTGGTTTGCTTTATTTGGTCTTTTTTGGCTTATCTTATTTTGTGCACATTCCAAGGACCTCTCGATGATGCCTAAACAAAACAAGTTTAGAGAGAAAGGAATGGGGTAGGGATCATTGTCTCTTTTATCTATTGCGCTTGTGGGATACACTTGTAAAATAACTTAGTCATATGTACTTTTTTTGGTTTGTGGAGAGGATGTTTTAGATATCTTGTTGACCACATAGGAAAGCTTGTTTTCCTATGTTTTTCCCCAAGATGTTTAGAATGTCTGAACTACATCCTAAATGAAGTATGCATGCTATGTGTGAACAAGAATAATCCGATCTTATTGACAAGTCAAATTCCATCACACTGGGTACAACACCATCCTAGTTCTTTATACCTTGATGCATCATACCTATGTGTGTTATGAAACATAACGTAATTGACCCTTTGAAAATTTTGACTCATGGTAAGCAAATCACCATCATCGTAACTAACTCATTAATTCTAAGTTCTTCTATCTTATTTCCATACTAACATGGTATCATGATATTTAATTGAAGCATCACCAATGCATACACTCTGCATCCATCATATCACTAGCATAAAATGCACATCACATCATATCATTATCTTAAGTTATGAGGAATAATATAAATTTTTTATTCTAAGCATCTTAAGAAATCATTACATTACATCATACATAATCATTAGCATCCATTACCATTTTCACATCAATACACCATTAATAGCATACATTACATTTATAGGATCATCATTAAAAATGCATGAAAAAGATACAAAAAGAAGTGCATCCATTAGAAACATACATCATATCGCATGAGCATAAGAAATAGAAAGATATCATAGCATATAGGAAATTAAGAAATGCATATCATACACTACAAAAAATTTCATAAAGGCGAACCATCTCATATATATCATCAAGGGATATACTGTCATGATACAAAATCAGATCAAGTGTATCATCAAGATACATAGTACAAAAAAGAGGCAAGTAATCGAGGCCCATAAATAAAAAATGGTAACTGTCTATGATCAAAGGGCTAGCCTTGCTGGCTACTACCCTCTCCCACCTACCTCTCACTATGATCCTCTAGGGGCCTCATGCCTGTCTATAGTGCTATTGATAATACTCGACCTCCCTAACTACCTCTTTGTATGCCCGTAAAGAAACTAATCGGCCCTGAGAGGATGAAGTTGTACTCTCCAGTTGCCTCCACCGAATGATCTCTTGATCCCTCTCGGATCGAGCCTGGTCCCTCTTGGCAATAACTGTCATAGCCTACTACCGAGCTTGATCTCTCTCTGTTGTCAATACCTGAACCTGACCCTACAACTACTGTATCAGTGCGTCTTGAGGGTCTGGTTGCACTGTTGGCTGCTACTATGGGACTTCTCTACCCCCTGACCATCCTGCTCCCCTACTCGGGGAGGCAACTATTATGTTGGATCCCTAGGAGGTTTCTGATGAGGAGGTGGTCCGTCTCCTCCTCCACCTCCTCCTTTGCCCCTACCAGCTGTCCTACCTCTGGGCTTCCGTCGTGGAAGCACTGCGCCAGGAATTGTCAATCTCAGGGGAGGCCTGAACCAAGCTTTGTACATCAGAGTCACCCCTGCATCTGTTGGCCCATGATCATACAACCACAGTCAAGCCACTAAATATCTAAATGAGAACACTACCTCAGCTGTCAGAATGGGCTGACCCCATCTCGTCTCTTTAGTCGTACGGGCGAAGACCGCCACGTACTGATCATCTACCCTATCCTGCACCTCTCCAAACTATCGAGCCACTTTGCCTAGAAGATATCTCTCAATCATAGTATGCTCTCGACCCTGCATCCATCTATCCTGCATGGCAAAGAACAACTGCTCAACATCATCAAACCATGGGCCTACGCCCATCCAGGGCCTCCAGAAAAAATCTCTCATCTCATCAAGAGCTCGTCACCAGTGTACAAGACCACTTGTACCAATGTGAGTGAAGCGGATCCATGCCCCACTGTATCACCAAACAACGGGGTCATCAATGTCAAGAACATCTGGTGAAACAAATGGACGAAGCACTAGAATCCGCTCCCAAGCCTAGATGTGTATAAAAGTAACTCCAACCCCGAGGGACCTGCTATCCAGATATGAAAACTCATGAAGATCCCGGTATAAATAGGTCAGCAATACTGGTCCCCAGGAAAAACACTCCCTACGGATGACCATCCGCTCCCATGCCAATCCCCAACCTGGACTACAGTATCAGCTCCGTCGATTGGGTACCATAAGACAAGAAATAATAGCCACAACAATCAACATGTAGGTGCCCACTCTACCACGGTATCTCTCCAAGTCAATTTTCCCATCGGAAAAAAGAATCTCATCAAGGCCCATCACATCATAGCAAGCATCCCTACCGACATCTAGATTGTAGATAACTCTAGCTCCATGGATAGGCAGTTGGAGGATGTGCCAAAAATCCTCGAGGGTGATAGTGGCCTCGCCAGTGGGAAGATGGAAAGAAGAAGTCTCACTATGCCACCACTCAACCAAAGCTGTCATCATGCCTAAGTGCGCCCGAACAGGAGGGACGTACGCAACATTCCAAAGGCCGAGCATACCAAGTTGCTCCTGAAGAAAAACATGCATACCTTGCAATCAATGGAGCATTGACCATCTATGCTTTCATGAATAAAGTGCATCAAGCTCCTCCTGCACAGGGGAAGCCATCACGTCAAGGTCCCGTAAAAAGAAAAAATATGCCTCTCGCGCTAAATTTTTGCATCTAAAACAACAAATACGGCATTAGTTTGGAAAATTCCAAAAAGCGCCACCGTGACAGAGTTTGCAAGTTCCTAATCTCCAAAGTCCACCACACGGTTCAATTCTCATATGCGGTTGACTTTGGGACCAAACCCTAAGTTACAAACTAGGTCGTGCGACACTATTCGTATATGCGCCGAAGTTTGATTGGAAAACCCTAAATTACAAACCAAGACGCGTGGCACCGACGGAGCATTTCCAACGGCACTATATAGTGCCGCCCAACCAAAAAGAGACTTCAACCCTATTTAATGCATGTAAAACAAAAAAATTGAAAGTTGGATAGGGGTACATACCACGGGTCCTATGCCGGCTAGCCGTTGGTGCACTCGTACTCTCTTCGACACGTTCCTGGGACGCTGTCGTTGCGCCATTTCGATCGGAACCCAGAGCTCAAAATGTGAAATTTTTGAAAGGCAAATGTGTTGAAAGTGACCCTTTAGGGTCTATTTAAGCTCTCAAAATTAGGGTTTTTGACCTAGTTTGACCTTCCAGCTAGGGTTTTGGTCCCTCGATCCCGTTTTTGACCAACTGAGGGCCATTTGACATCTTTTTTGACGTTCTAATGCACTTTTTGGCAATCTGGGGCATTTATGAACCTTTCAAGAACCTTGTCCTCTTTTTCGTGAGATCATCCAAAAAATCAAAATTTTCATTTGATCTCTCGAGTGGGCAATATGCTAGCAATATCCTTCCGCTAGGGCAACAATGGGGCATTTGAAAAAAATGGAAAAGTTTTGAACTTTGATCACAACAATTTATTCTTTGAATCAACACAACAAGTACATTGCTTCAAAGAGGGGAAAAATGTAGACATGGAAAATGTACAATTTTGATCTGGCACACTTGATCCTAATTACTAATGACATTTCTTCTTGAATCACACTCTCAACTTATCATCCCTTAATTGAATAAATCATTATTTATCTGATTAAGTCATTCCATCTTGTTAATTAAATTAATAAATTTGATTTAATTAACCCTAAATATCTCTTTGATTAAATAATCCATATTATTTGATTAACATCCCTAAAGTCTTCTCATTAAATTGAATAAATTAAACCTTATTTGATTTAATCTAACATTGTTCCCTTTAGTTAAATAAATCAAAAACATTTATTTAATTAAAACATTTCCTCTCAATTCTTATTTAAATCAACTCATAAATTTGAGTCAAAATTGTCAAATCATCTAATCTCTCATGAAAATTGATCAAATCTTGATTAATTTAATCCCCAACACTAAAATCCTCTAGAGAATGCAACTTGCACATGAAAATAGATTTAATTGATTTATTAAATCTCTATTTTCCCTCACATGGCATAAAAAGGGAATATTCCCTCAAGTTTGAATTTTAAATCCAAGTGGACTTGGTCCTTCCAACAAAGCATTTATTTCATCCAACAAGTCCTTTTGCATTGAGCCGAGTGGTCATAACTCCATTTCACTCTCTCTCCACCTTGTCATTTCAACATTTTCAAAATTCAAATTTATGCATTTATGGGCACTTTGATCAAAACTTGCACAACCATCAACCATTCACATTGTGACAAGTGGCGTTTGACCATTGGATTGAAAGTTAGTCCCATATTGCTCAAATCTTGCTCTTTCTTCCAAATTGAAATCTATAAATGGAAGGTTATTCCTCTCATTCAACATCTACAATCTCATGCAAAGTTACTCTCTTAACATTGAGAGCCAATTTTGTGCATTTCATTCCATATTTTCATCATTTTCATAGTTTCATAGTTAGATCATGCCAAAATCTCATCATGGAGATTCAATTACTCAACAATCATCAAAATCTTACAAAAAAAGTTAGGAAAGGGCTGATTTCAACACACCAATCGACACCAATTCCCCCAGGAGATCACAAGTTTTCTTACTTAATTAGGATTTACTTACTTTGTCTTCATTTTCCTAGTTTGAGTTTTAGTAAATGGATTTCATGGGGAATCCTTCATTCTTGCTTGCATATGATCTAATCTTGTGATTGTTTGTTATTTTGTGCAAGTGCAGGATTGGGATTCACATTTTGGCACTAGAAGGAGGGCAATCTCAAATTCTAATCATGTTTTTTTTGAAAATTCTACGCTTTTCTATTTATTTTGTAGGTCCCAGGAAACTGCGCCGTATACAGGCCCACGACACTATATTGCACCACTTCCGAAGGCATGGCGCTATATCGCACCACTCATAATCCAAACTGCGTCACACTTGTTTCCCACGCCAGATTTTTAAAGTTTCAAACTCCGTCACGGATCTGCGAGTCCAAAATTTTCCGCACCTAATCCTGTGGTGCTGTATTGCACCACTTTCAAAGGTGCGGCGCTATATTGCATCGTACTTTTCTTAAACGATGCCGCACCTGCTTTCCCGCATTAAAACATTCAAATTTTCAAAACTCTATCGTGGATTTCCAAGTTGCAAACTGCGCCGCGTACAAAATCCGCAGCACCCGCGCTCTCTATTTCTACAGAGTGTCGCACTTAGTAAAAAGTGTGGTGCTATATAGTACCACATTTGTTCCAAACTGCACCGCACTCGCTAGCTGCGTCGCTAAAAAATAGTTAGAAATTCAAATTAGTTTTTTTTAACATGTGCCTTTTTGGGTTTTTAGATTTTTGAATTATTGACCTGTTTGTTGTTCCTGTACTCTCTGGATTTTATCATCTTGCAGGTTAGGACAAGGAGGAAAGCGAAATGGAAGGTTACATAATGGCATCATCCCACTCTTATACTAAGTTTTTTTGAACACTATAGTGTTGTTTAACACTTTAGATAATTCTTAATCTCTTTCAAAGGATTTGTTACCTTTCATGCCTTAGAAAACACTTTTTCTTTTGGGCCTTAAAAAGAAAAACACAAATTTCTTTTTCAAAAGTTTGCAAAAGGGCTTAAAAAGAACCTTAAAAACAATCTTACTAGATTTGTTTGAGGTTTACAAATTGAACAAGGCAACTTCCACATTTGAATTGGTGCTTTAATAAGAATTCATTTTTCTTTGAGGGTTTAAAATGAACAAGTGTTATTTTGTTTTGTAATTATTTATTCAAGATAATATCATCAAAAAGGGCGTATGCACTTCTCTCGTGCCTCAAGGCGATCTTGAGAATCAAAATTTCTTTTGGTGATCTTAAGTTGAATAAAATAAATGCCTCCACATTTCATTTTTGGAATTAAAATTGAACCAAACATGTGAGTGTGAGCATGGTATATTGCGAGTAATCTCCCTTTTTTTCAACGAAGATCGATTGAACTACGGGAGATGCTAGCTTGATTTTTTTTGTCTTAGCGAGCCTGCACTGTGGGAAAAAGTAATCACCCAAGCGAATGACCCAACCGGAAACACGCTAAAGCCAAGCGACTTCCAACCGGTATATAAGTGTGGATTCTCGAGGAAAGTTCAAGAATCACGAGGATTATTCTGATGAGAAGGGAAGCAATGGTCTCTCACCATACTGGATAGTCCCCCACAAATGGAATGCCCACATTAAAACCCTTGTTTAGCAAAGACCAAAATCTTTAACTATTTGTTGGTGAAAAAGATCATTTCCTTTGAAGCCGCCCCACGTATACATACGATTCTGTTGTAGAGATGAAAAGTATGCCATGGGAGATTCATAGGTACTGATGCTTGGCTGACCCAAGAAGTGACTGCACTATAAGGGGGAGAATGTGTGGTCAAACATCTAATCATTCTCACTAAATATGTGCAGGTGGATTCATCCAAGTGGGAACCCAACAAATACTATCTTTTCAGCCTAGGGTTGTGCATGATATTGAAACACCTTGCTTGGTTCTAAAAACATTGAGAAACAAACATTCACAAAAGCTTTGAAATTTCAAACCCTTTGAGGAAAAAAATACCCTTTGAAAAATCTAAGTGCTCTTTCTTGCCCTAGGGATTATATCCTTAGAGGTTTCTAAGTGCTTGGATTTAAATGTCATTTGTTTCACCAAAGTCAACACTAGGAAACTTTTGTTCTAATTTCCTTGATTTCCACATAATGGACCTTGTGGGATGAAAAGAAAGTAGGGCATTAGACATGCACTTTGTAACATAATCAAGAAAGTTCTTTTTGGTAAAAAGAACTCACTAAGCAAAGATAAAGGCAAATTGGACCTCACATGTGTTGTCTTAAATGATTTCCCGAAAAGTCAAAATCCCAAAACCAAGATTCAAAAGGATTATTCTAAAAATTCGTGAGGAGTATCTTGAAAGACTTTTTGAAGTTAGAGAAAGGTTGGTATACAATTTCTACAAGAAGGCTTCAAAGAACAACTGAAGTTTGTATGAATTCTATTACCAAAAAAATCCAGAGGTTTTTGAAAGGTTTGCTTTTCTTATATAGGAAGTAAGGCATGTTCTTCAATACCAAGGTCTTGTAAAAAAGAGCCTTGTATAGGTCAAAGTCTAGGATCAAAGTCTTCACTCTCACCCATCTCTCCATTAAAAAAATTTCATCTCACCAACAAAATTTTTGGAACTTAAAAACATCATTTACGCTAAACTTAAAGCCAAAATCAGCATCACTTTGTTTGACTTAATGCACCTAGTCAAACTTTCAATCCTCTTGAACAAATTTACCTCTAGGATAACACAACTTCCTAAGGTCTACTAGTTCATGGTCACCTTGATTGGCTTAACACACTTAGCCAATTCATTCTCTTGTGTGAGTTTTCTCTAGGATAACACAACTTCCTAGGGTTTACAAGTTCACCATCATCTTGTTTGACTTAATACACCTAGTCAAACTATCAAAATCAATCCAAGCCTTAAAAGTTTAGCATTACCCCTAAAAATTTCTTCAAAAGTTTCACTCATTCACCTCATCCATTTATCTCATCCCCATCACCACCCCTTTTGATCCTTGGAATCTCCTAGTTCTTCTTCTCTTTTGGGCCTAAATATTAAGATCAAACAATCTCTATTTTATGGTCCAAACAAGATCACAACACAAGAGGAACATGGAAAACACAAAAGAAATATCAACTTCCAATGACTTAAGTCAAGTAACCACTGAAGTAAACTTTGCAGGATCAAGAAATACCCCAAACAACTCTTCTCTACCATCACAAAATACTCAAGAGGAAGGCTATGAAGAGGAAATCACCAATGAGGGCTTAGGAATGACACAAACCAAAATTCTAGAAATGATGCAAAATCCAGAGAATCATAAAATTGTCAATGCCATGCTTAAATACATACACACATTAACGGAAGGAGGGGACCAGTTCCCTTCTGACCTTGACGTAGGCACCAATATGGAAAGGCCTGTTACAAACATATCCCCAATGTCAATTCCAAATATCACTCAAGAAATGCCCCAAACCATATCGACAATCACATCAACTTCACCAATTGTAAACAAGGGAAGTGCCATGTTTCATGAATTACAAAAGCGTCGCCTTGTAAACATAGAGGTTAATGTCAGCACCACACTAAATAACTCTGTCTCAGTGAATCCATCACACCCATACGTCCCACTCACTTTCCATAATCACGCGGATTCATCCTCATTCCATGCAACACTAGCCTATCTGTTAAACATACAAACTTCTCTATCACAAGGAGAATGTGGTTTGTTAGGAACAAGAGGAGTCACTGACCCACTCTTCTTCTAGGGGAGCATACCATATTTCCATTCATTACCACTCATATCTGTATCACCTCTTGGATTGGGTCTTCCCCTCCTATTCATAGCTAGTTTCTCAAATCAAGGCAATTTGAGCATCACATCAAGTCCTCTACTTTTGCCTGCAGCATCACAATAACAAGTAAGAACCACTCAAGCCACCATGGTCAATACATCATTCGGTGCTCAAATCTCTCAAAACATACCTTCTCAAGGACCGATCATCTCAACCACACCGCCAACAACCCAAATCTCAACCACCAACACAAACCTTTTGCCCATCACAATGGTTAGAACCATTCCTAATCCACCACCAATCCCACCAAAAGATAACGTAATTAATTCATTCATTGCCATGATCCACGCCATCCAGAAGGCCAATTATCAGAGGGTACTTCAACAAAACCACCAAGATGCACAACAGGCTACTCAGCAAGCGCAAGCACAACTAGCTGCCCAACAAGATGCACAAGTTGGACAAGCCCAACAAGCCACACAAGCCACGCAAGAAGCCCAACAAGAAAAAGCTCAAGCTCAAGTCCAACACCAGGCTGAATAGGTGCAAGCACAATACCGACCACAAATTCAAGCAATTCATCAACAAGCATACAAACAAGCCCTACAAGATTTTCAAGCACAACAACAAGCTAAAAAACATGCTTTGTTGGAACAACAAGCTTTGTTGTTGGAACAACAAGCTTTGTTGGTGCAACAACAACTATACCAACAATAAGATTTTTTGGCACACCAATAGCTAGACAACCAACAAGCTTTATGGGAACAACAACATATGGACCAACAACAAGATTCATTGGAACAACAACAACAAGATCAACAACAAGCGATGTTGACACAAATGCAAGTATATCAGTAGGCCTTGAACACACAGTAGAGGTTGCAGAAAACTCCCACCAGTACCCCTCTCATCAATCAAATACCCCAAACACCTCAAAACACATTCATCCCACCTCCCGATCCATAAAATGATGTTGCGACACAAATCAAGTTACTCTTGTAGCAGGTGCTGGACCTCCAAGGAGGAAAAATAACCAGAAAACCAGGGAACTTGTGCCCTTATCTATTTGATAGAAGTCTCACAATGGTACCATTCTTAAAGGGATTTGAAATCCCCAAATTCGATAAGTATAATGGGATGGGAAACCTTGAAAACCACGTCAGGGAATTTCAATTACATTGTATGGAGGTCGCATATGATGATACATATCTAATGCAAATTTTCCCTCGAAGTCTGACCGGTCCTGCCATGGAATGGTTTTCTTGTCTACCCATAGGCATTAAAACATTCCAAGAAATTGTTGAAGATTTCCTTAAAAACTACACATTCAACATGGGTGCAGACATTAGTTTAGAAGAACTGTCAACACCCAAACAGAGAAAAGGAGAACTATTTGCATCCTTCTTGCAAAGATGGCGATCCAAGGCCAATTAGAGTAAGTGGACCATGCCAGAAGAACAACAAGTTTGCACAATCATATCCAATCTAGATGAAAACTTGGCATTCTAATTAAAAATGCAATTCATCACAATGTATGATCAGTTGATCCCAAAGGCACTCAATATCGAAAGAGCCTTTACTGCGTGAGGAGGCTCATCAACATTTCCTCCACCACAGGATAACCACCCATCCAACAATTATAACGATAAACCTCGAATGTGGTCGAGGAACAAAAATATCACAAACGACGGTGTGGTCGATGCTAAGGTGGTCATAAATTCTCCTAAACAGAACATCCAAACTCATCACCAACCACAAAATCACAATCATGTGAAAAATAATATAGTAGCATAATAACTTGGGCAATCAAGGAGGACCACCTCCCCTAAATAAATATCCTCCCAAGCAGAAGTTCATGGCTCTTGGAGAATCATTTGAATCCATAATGAAGAAATTGGTCAAAGAAAACCTTATCAAAATCTCCAACTTTGAGCAATACGTGGAACCCATGACCAAACCACCATGGTACAATGAAAACCTCCTCTGTGATTTTCACAAAGTCAAGGGACATACAACCACAAATTGCATGAGGCTGAAGAATATCATCCAAGACCTCATTGAGGACAAGATCATAAATGTTGAACAACCAAATGGAAACCACGACCTTAAAATATACAAAAATTGATGCCAAATTATAATCAAGGAAATAGCCAGGGGAACAACAAAGGGAAGCAAAAATATGTTAGTGCTAACCTAATATATGAAGAGATAGTCACATGTGTAGATGAAATGGTCACAGTCATTAACGTCAAAGGAGCCAACGCCGACTGTGGAGTCACCACACATGGCAGAAAGGTCACTATTACAGGGGCATCATAACCATCTAAGACCCCCATTTCAAATACAAAATCTATTCCCTATGACTATAGTGTCATCAACCAACTAAAAAGAACTCCCACCCAAATCTCCATCATGGAATTGTTAAAAATTTTTGCTGCCCATAGGAAAATCCTTGATGAAGCATTAGCAGCATCCACCGTGTCCGCCACCCTTGACACGAAATAGTTTCAGGCTATGGTTGGTAATAATAGCACATGCTTAGAGGTAATTCAATACCTTGCTAATATTCCATATTCGAGTAGCTTCCCTACACCTCATTTTGGATTTTAATAAAATATAGTAATTGGTATAATCTACACACATGGCCTAATGGCCAATATAAAGCATATATCTATAATAATGCATCTTCCATAGATTAAATCGAACACACCAATGACATACAATACCCTTTGTCAGAGTGCAGTCACACTATTCCATTTTAAGAGAATTTTTTTGAACATCCAAAATACTGAGAGGGGAGGGGTGAATACACATTCCTCTAAAAATATTAAAAACTTTAAATAGTTGCCCACATAATATAATTAGAATTACTAAACAATAACCAATATAACACAACACCACATAACATCGATATTTTTATTGTGGAAACCTAAGATGGGAAAAACCACAGAGAGGGTTAACTCTCAAGTATTAAGTAACCGGTTACAAAATACATAGGTGGCTCACTGTCGATTAGCTCACTATCGGTGGGATCACTACCCAAGATACAAAACTAGCTATTATAGCTGAGGGGTGAGTTATTGCTAGAGTATATGTTAAAAAATTGAACTGCTATAATTGCATCTGCATATGCATGAATAAAATTCTTGGTTAAGAACAAAGTTATTTTGTACAAACACTACACTAGGATACTATAGCACATATATTAGTTCATAAGATAATATCAATAGATCGCTATCATACATCACACATCATACAATTATATTTTATGCCACTTCATATATGTATATATATACTGGATCTGCATTTCCACTAGTTGGCTTGCATCGAAAATAGAGTCAAGTGAGCAGGTTACACAAAGTGTTGGAAATGTCAACATAGATGCAAAAATGATGTCCCCTGCTATACTGAATAGGGTCAAACCAAAAGAAAACTTTGATACACCTTTGCATAGACCAAAACTTGTGTCGGTAACAACGTTGTCGGATCAAGGGATAAGCCAGAGGTAAGAACACCAGAGATAGGAGTACCAGATTGAATAATGAAATTAATGACAAGTGTCAACAATCTCCCCCTTTGTCATCATTGATGGCAAAAAAAATTCTAAAATGCCAAAGACTTCAAAAAAAAACTCCAAAACTCCCCCTAAGATGACTATCTCTGTTTTTTGTTGTTTTTCAAAAAATTCTCTTTTCCTTTTTGTTTCTCCCCCTTTTTACATCAACGAACAAGGGGTACAGGGTGAATTTTTTTAGGATACACCTGATGCGCCACCAAAGAAAGACTGCTTGGTTTTCTAAAGATGGGAGACCCACTTACCCTTATTATCATTTCACTATAAGATTTCTTTGGTTAAAAGTTGTGCATGAACTTGAATGGATGAAAGTAGAGATTCTCCATCTTTAATGGAGCAAGGATCAGAGAGAGTTTCTAATTATGCCTTTAGGAGGACGTGATTCAATAGTGAAATTTTGTTTGCACACATCTCCCAAAGATTGCCTAAGGGAAAAATGATGTTGTCTCATTTTTGTTGCAGTTCAAAGTACTTTTTGTGTAGTTCCTCAATTGAGGATCTCACGGATCTGGACAACTCTTCAGATAACTTAAAAGAATGGTATGCCTACTTGATCATTGACTCAATTAAGTCAATCTCTTTTTTGATGATGGTTTTGGCATCAGACCATTTCAGGCTATACACATATAAAGAATTGCCTTCCTCGAGAAGGTCTTGACCTTTCCTGATTAACTAATGAAGATTGGAGAAGGCATTTGCACATCAATATTTTAATTCTTGCAAGAGATTATTCCTTTCAGCTTCCTTTTCCCTATGGAGATTTTCATTCATACACGCAGAGAAGTATTTCACAACATTAACGAGTGTTATGCATTTATCTGTATTGCTTTTGAACTGATCGATATTACATTTTGGAATATACTTTGAAGAGTAGCAATAGTCTCTTCAATCAAATTATATTTTTCTTCTAATTCCTTAAACATATCAATTTTGGTTGAAGCCTGAATGGACTCACCGATTTGAAATTTCTGAAAAGGATTAATCTTCTCAAAGTCAAGGATTAACTTGGAAGAGGTGATGGGTCAAAAAATAAGTGGTGAACTGATTAATTTCTTCAAAGTGTCATCCGAACATGTACTGGTGGAGTTCCCAACAATTTCTTCTCTTTTCTCAGCTATCCCTCCTATCGGTTCTTCACCTTTTTCTTAATATGTGTTATTTTCCTTCTTTCTGGTATCAATTTCCTTTGTAGTGATCTCTTCTCCTTTTCTTTTAGTTTCCCCTCCTTCCTTTTCTAGATTCTCTCTTCTTCTCTTTCAAATTCTTTTTCTTTTTCTTCTTTTGCATTTACTGGAGCAAAATCTTTATCCGAAGAATGAGTGTGTTTGATTTTTGGAGGATTCATATCAATATTGTATACTTCTACATTAGTGTATTTTGGTAGAAGGTCTGCAAAATTTTCAATATCAAATTCCTCATGAGAACACGTGGTGGAAATAGATGATGGAGCGGAGCCATCACCAAATATCATCCCAAGTTTTCCTACCATGCTTTCTAGCTTACAAATGATTTATGTGTTCAATTTATCTGCAACTTCTTAATTCTCCATATGGGTATGTTCCCTTTTCTTTGTTCTGAAACTTGACTGATTGAGTTCCTTAAAAATTTCTAAGTCTTCCTCTTTTATGAGTTTAGAAACAATGGAAATGGCTTCATTTACAATGTCCTTATCTATTTTCCTAGCATTTTCTTGAATTATATTTAGACCAACCCAAAGACTATCAGGAATATCCTCTTTAAAATTATCTATATTTCAATTTAATCTTGCACAGTACTAAACAAATGTCTATGTTATGTTTTCTTTTCCCTTGGAAGTATTATAATTATACAAATCACCAGCCTCTTCAAACTTTCCTTCTACAAGTAGTTCAAATAAAGTATCTATATCAGGAGGATCACAAGTTACCTCTTTGGATTTCTTTTCTTTGAACTTAATTTGGAACTTGTCTAGGTCTAATTCTATTTCAGATTCTACATGAAGAAGATTAGCCTTAGTGGCTTTTTATTCTTTCACCTTCTTTATTGAAGCAGGTGGAGGAAGACCTTTCTTCCTCTTACCGGTCGGACTTTACATTTCTAATGAAGGTTCAACTAGTTTTGTGGAGGTACCAAATGAACTGTTGTTTGTACTCCAAGCAATTCTTCTAAGTTCCACAAGACCTTCCTCTATCATACCGTCTTTTTACCTAATCTCTTTAAAAGTCTTTTGTACTCTCTTGTTGATCTCCTTTGATATCTACTCTTTCCGAATTTCTTTGTACTTTTCTTCTATTGTGCGAAACCTCTTCTAAGAGGTGTCTACCAGACTCTCTAACAAAACTTTGCATGTTGTTCTACATGTTCTTCTAACACTTCATAACCCAATTCGAGTATCCACTGAGTTCTTGGTAAAACAACTTCCATTATACATTTGTCAACTATGACTTTGAATATGATATCATCCTTATATGTGGTGACTACAAATTTAGGGATTCTCTCTTGGTTGTGCATCTTATACTATAATAAAGAGAAAAATGAAGTAAATTCTATTTCTTGTGCAGTAGTGTCAGCATACCTTCTCATTCACTCAAAAATTTGGTGAGCAACTAGCTCTCCAGATGACCACACTATCAGACCAAGATCAGGCATCTCATGCATGAAGTAGAACAACAAATAGAGTGCAAGGGTTCCAAAATAGAATGCAACCTTCTTGCTGCATTTGCACTAATTCAAATTCTCAAGGAATTGCTCTTTGATGAGCTCACATAAGTCATAGTCCACTCCATTAACCAACATATCATATGCAGTGTAGACCACAGTAGCATAGATGGAGTTATCTTTGTTGGAGTAGTAGATTTTATTTCCAATAACATGGGAAACATACTTCACAACTATATTTGTAAATTTATGAATCGTAAGAGACCTATCATCAAAAAAGGCCTAAGTTAGGTTTTTGAACTTCCTTGTTTTTGACTGCCTTTCATGTCAAAATAATGTCAGTGTCATTCAACACAGTAACAATCTTCATTACTTATTTGCTAATCAAATGAGATTCATCTAACCACAAGAATGTGTCATGGAACCTTCTCATAGCCATTCGTACCCATTTATCATCAAAGTGGAAATATGGGAAATCATTCCAGACATGCAACTTATTTTCAACTAGAACCTTGTATAAAGATTTGACATTGAAGTCATCACCAGTGATCTCATCTATCCATATACTAAGTAATCTGTAGTGATTAAACTCTTCAAGCTTTGAATGAATGCAAGCCCTAACATCTTCCGTAGGAAGGACTCCGTGTGGGATTTTTGATAAACATCCAACCATATCACTTTTAGTTGATATATCCGAATACCTCTTGAATTCAGGATGAGGCTTAGATGTCACTTTGACCAGAGTGGGAGTAGCCATAGCTATAAGTGTACATAAATAGAAAAACTCAAGAAAAATACCTCTTGCCAATTCACAAAACCTAAGACATAAATCAACTCTTTTCTTCTCCTTAGCTCCTTGTAATAATTTTTCTTGAGTGATCAAAATGAATTGTTGATTTTGTTTTTATGCTAAATTTGTAATAAATGCACCTTTTTGCATTAAATTTTTTGTAACTCCTTTTGTGATTCCTTTTTCAACAGATGGATGTGACTTTACTGAATGTCCACAAGATGATTGTGCATAGTTCTTGTCTACTAGTGAGTCCTTGATTGAGTGGATCTGACATGCTTGCAATCTCTTTATTTCTAAAGGAGGAAGAGGGGGTCTCTGAAATTTCCTCCCTCCGGCAATAGTCAGAGAGCAACTAATTACCAGAATAGATGTTTGCACCAGAACTGGATCCATTATATTCCTTCTTTCTCCAAATCTTCTTCATTTTGGCCTTGACTTATTCCTTATTGATTTTATTCATTGGTTCGATTGGCTTGACTAGATCAATTTTGCAGAATCTTGCAATATGTCCAATTTTATTGCAATTGTAACACCTATTGGTTTTCTTATCTTGTCTTGACCTGCATTGTTAGCCTTATGTCCATATGCATAACATGTATAGAAACAACCACAAAAATAACAATTTCTATTTGGTTTCCTACATTTATTAGCTTTGTGACCATAACCATTGCAATTATAACATCTACCAGAGTAAGATTTAGCTTTTTGATTCATACTATTCCTACAATTTAATGCTTTATGACCTAATTTATTACAATTAAAACAATGGCCATTAAAAGAGAAGGGTTTCCTACTTACCTGTTGATTTGTCAGAGACTTACCTTTGTCTTCTTTGTTGGATTCAGTTTTAGCTTCTGTTGTTGGTTCAGGTTCCTTCTTTTCATCGAGTTTATTGTGTGAGAATTCACCAACTTTACAACTCAAGCCTTTCTTGTTTTCCAATGATCTTTGAGTTGCTAGTATTTCATCAAGATTTTCCAAACTTGCTTTGTATTTGACCTCTTTCTTCTTTGATTATTCTAAATTTTATTTGAGAGATACAACTTCTTGTTCCAACTTCTTGCATTCATCAGAAACATATAACATAGAACCTAGGAATTCACTATCCATCTATTTCAATGGTACATTATAGCTTTGTCCAAAGCATAAATACAAAAAGTGGTTGATCTTGAAATAGAAGACCAACTTCTCTATTAACCCACATTCGAAATCCTATCCTAGAAGGTAATCTTAAAGCTTATCATACATAACACATTCAATATGAATAATCTATCTCAAATTGCATAAAAATATAGATCAGATAACATGACAATGCATAACACACACCCGTACACATAGAACGACTAATTAATCAAAAGAATACATGAACCCCTTTGTGCATAAATCGCATAGGGTATGAATACATAATTTACTTGTAGTGCCTCACTCACATAAAATATGCTATATGCATCACACACAATGAAAATTTATCGTTCAAGTTTACATACAATAAATATGGTAAGTGCATCTCTTACACAAGTGCATCGCTCGCATATTAGTATAGTTATAGTGACCATTACTCAATCCAATAAACAAAATGAGCATAAAAAGTGTATCTCACACACAAATTAGGAATTTAATCATTACTTGAGGCTTTATTCACATAAAGGAGTCAATGAATTGCTTTAGTGCATTACTCGCACAAGGACAACAAAGATAGGAATATGCATTTTGCATGTTAGTATATATATTTTCTACTAATTTCCTAATGAGGTAAATATCTATCTATTTGAATTGTGTGTTGATACTACTCGACCTTTCATAGCACATGATCAGAGGTAATTAAATACCTTTCTAATATTCCATATTCAAGCGACTTCCCCACACCTCATTTTGGAGTTTAATAAAATATAGTAATCTGTATAAGGTAGACACATGGCCTAATGGGTAATATAAAGCATATATCTACAATAATGCATCTTCCATAGATTAAATTGAATGCACCAATCACATACAATAACCCTTGTTAGAGTGTAGTCACACTATTCCATTTAAAGAGAATTTTGTTGAACATCCAAAATACTGAGAGAGGAGGGGTGAATTAGTATTCCTCCAAAAATATTAAAAAATTTAAATAGTTGTCCACATAACATAACTAGAATTACTAAAAAACAACCAATATAACACAAAACCACATAACACTGAGATTTTTATTGTGGAAACCCAAGATGGGAAAAACCACAGAGAGGGTTAACTCTCAAGTATTAAGTAACCGGTTATAGAATACATAGGTGGCTCACTGTCGGGTTGGCTCACTACCGGGTGGCTCACTGTTGGTTGGCTCACTTCTGGTGGGATCACTGCCCAAGATACAAAAACTAGCTATTACAGCTGAGGGATGACTTATTGCTAGAGTATATGTTACAAAACTGAACTGCTATAATTGCATCTGCATATGCATGAATATAGTTCTCGTTGAAGCACAAATCTCTTCTATACAAACACTACACTAGGATACTATAACACATATATCAATTCACAAGATAATATCAACATATCACCCTCATACATAACACATCATACAACTATATTTTATGCCGATTCATATATATATATATATATATATATATATATCAGATCTGCATTTATAGTAGTCGGATTGCATCAAAGATAGAGTCAGGTGAGCATGTTACACAAAGTGTTGGAGATTTCGGCATAGATGCAAAAATGGTGTCCCACACTATACCGAATAGGGTCAGGCCAAAAAAAAACTTCAATACACCATTGCATAGACCAAAACTTGTGTCGGTAACAACATTGCCAGATCAAGGGATAAGATGGAGGTAAGAACCCCAGAGATAGGAGTACCGGATTGAATAATGACATTAATGACAAATATCAAAAATCTCCCCCTTTTTCATTGATGGAAAACCAAATTTTGAAATGTTGAAGACTTCAAAAACAAACTCTAGACCTCCCCCTAAGATGACTATCTCTATTTTTTGTTTTTTTTCAAAACTTCTCTTTTCCTTTATGTTTCTCCCCCTTTTGACATCAATGAAAAAGGGGTACAAGGTGAAAAAATTTAGGATGCACCTGATGCACCACCAGAGAAAGACTGCTTGATTTTCTAAAGATGGGAAACCCACTTACCCTTATTATCATTCCATTGTAAGATTGATTCAATTAGAAGCTATGCATGAACTTGAATGGATGCAAGTAGAGATTTTCCATCTTCAATGGAAAAAGGATCAAAGAGAATTTCCAGTTGTCCCTTCAAGAGGGCACAATTCATTAGTGAAATGTTGTCTGCACACATCTCTCGGAGATTGCCTAAGTGAAAAATGATTTTTTCTCATTGCTATTGCAGTTCAAAGTACTTTTTGTGTAGTTCCTCAATTGAGGATCTCTCAGATTTGGACAAGTCTTCAGATAACTTAAAAGAATGGTATGCCTACCTGATCATTGACTCAATTGAGTCAAGCTCTTTTTTGATGATGGTTCTGGCATCTGACCACTACAGGTTGTACACATACAAATAATTTCCTTCCTCGAGAAGGTCTTGACCTTGCTTGATTAGCTGATGAAGATTGGAGAAGGCATTTTCACATCGATCTTTTAATTCTTGCAAGAGATTATTCCTTTTAGATTCCTTTTCCCTATGGAGCTTTTCATTCATACAGGCAGAGAAGTCCTTCACAACATTAATGAGTGTTCTACATTTATTTGTATTGCTTCTAGACTGATCGATATTACATTTTGGAATAATAATTTGAAGAGCAACAATATTCTCTTCAATCAAATTATCTTTTTCTTCTAGCTCCTTAAACATATCAATTTTGGCTAAATCTTGAATGGACTCAACGATTTGAAATTTCTAAAAAGGATTAATCTTCTCAAATTCAAGGATTAACTTGGAAGAGGTGATGGGTCAGAACATAAGTGGAAAAGCAAGTAAGTTCTTCAAAATGTCATCCAAACATGTACTGGTGGAGTTGCTAGCAATTTCTTCTCTTTTCTGAGCTGTCCCTGCTACCAGTTCTTCACCTTTTTCTTGCTCTTTGTTCTCTTCCTACTTTCTGATATCAATTTCCTTTGTAGTTATCTCTTCTCATTTTCTTATAGTTTCCTCTCCTTCCTTTTCAATTCTCTCTTCTTCTCTTTCAACTTCTTTTTCTTTTTCTTCTTTTGCATTCACTGGAGCAGAATCTTTATCCAAAGAATGAGTGTGCTTAATTTTTGGAGGATTCATATCAATATTGTATACTTTTGCATTAGTGTATTCTTGTAGAAGGTCTGCAAAATTTTTAGTATCCAATTCCTCATGAGAGAATGTGAGGGTAGTAGATGATGGATCAGAGCCATCACCAAATATCATCCCAAGTTTTCCAACCATGCTTGTTAGCTTACCAATGATTTTTTTTTTCAATTTATCTGCAGCTTCTTAATTCTCCATAAGGGTATGTTCCTTTTTCTTTGTTCTGAAACCTGACTGACTGAGTTCCTTAAAAATTTCTAAGTCTTCCTCTTTTATGAGTTTAGAAACAATGAAAATAGATTCATTTACAATGCCATTATCTATTTGCCTAGTATTTTCTTGGATTATATTTAGACCAACCCAGAGACTATCAGGAATATCCTCTTTGAAATTATCTATACTTCCATTTAATTTTGTATAGTATTGAACAAATGTCTATGTTATGTTTTCTTTTCCCTTGGAAGTAGAAAAATTATACAAATCACCAACCTCTTTAAGGTTTCCTTCTACAAGTAGTTCAAATAAAGTATCTATATTAGGAGGATCATGAGTTACCTCTTTGGATTTCTTCTCCCAAAACTTAATTTGGAACTTGTCTGGGTCTAATTCTATTTCGGATTCTACATGAATAGGATTAGCCTTAGCATCTTTCACTTCTTTCTCCTTCTTGCTTGAAGCAGGTGGAGGAAGACCTTTCTTCCTCTTACCGGATGGACTTTCCATTTCTATCGAAGGTTCAACTGCTTTTGTGGAGGTACCAGATGAGCTACCGGTTGTACTCTGAGTAATTCTTCTAAGTGACAAAAGACCTTCCTCTATCATACCCTCTTTTTCCCTAATCTCTTTCAAAGTCTTTTTTTCTCCCTTGTTGATTTCCTTTAAGATCCGCTCTTTCTAGATTTCTTTGGAATTTTCTTCTACTATGCCAAACCTCTTATGAGAGGTGTCTACTGAACTCTGAAATAGGACTTTTGCAAGTTGTTCTACATGTTCTTATGACACTTCATACCCAATTCGAGTATCCACTGAGTTCTTGATACAACAACTTCCATTATACATTTGTCAACTGTGACTATGAATGTGATATCATCCTTATATTTGGTGACTACAAATTTAGGGATTCTCTCCTAGTTGTGCATCTTATACTATAATAAAGAGAAAAATTAAGTAAATTCCATTACTTGTGCAATAGTGTCAACATACCTTCTCATTCACTCAAGAATTTTGTGAGAAAATAGTTCTTAGATGACCACACTACCAGGCCAAGATTGGGCATCTCATGCATGAAGTAGAACAAAAAAAAAAGTGGAAGGGTTCCAAACCGGAATGTGACCTTCTTCTTGCTTTGTTTTCACTAATTCTAATTCTAAAAGAATTTCTCTTTGATGAGCTCACATAAGTCGTAGTCCAATCCATTAACCACCATACAATATGCAGTGTAGACCGCAGTAGCAGAGATGGATTTATCTCTATTAATGGATTAGTAGATTTTATTTCGAATAACCTCAGCAACATACTTCACAACTATATTTGTAACTTCATGAATCGTTAGAGGCCTACTGTCAAAAACAACCCGAGTTAGGTTTTTAAATTCCTTGTCTTTTACTACCTTTGGTGTCAGAAGAATGCCAGTGTTATTCAACCCAGTAACAACCTCCATTACTTGTTTACTGACCATATGAGCTTCATCTAATCACATGAGTGTGTCATGGAACCTTCTCATAGCCATTCATACCCATTTATCATCGAAGCAGAAACATGATAAATCATTCCAGACATGTAGCTTCTTTTCAACCAAAACCTTATATTCAGGTTTGACATTGAAATTATCACGAGTGATCTCATTTATCCATACACTAAGTAATCTATTGTGATTAAACTTTTTGAGCTTCAAATAAATGTAAGCCCTAAAATCTTCCGTAGGAAGGACTCCATGTGGGATTTTTGATAAACAAATAGCTATATCATTCTCAATTGATATATCTAGATACTTCTTGAATTTAGGATGAGGTTGAGATGTCACTTTGACCAGAGTGGGAGTAGCCATAGCTATAAGTGTAGATAAATAGAAAAACTCAAGAAAAATACCTCTCACCAATTCACAAAACCTAAGACATAAGTCAAATCCTTTCTTCTCCTTAGCTCCTTGTAATCCTTTCGCTTGAGTGATCAAAATGACTTGTTGATTTTGTTTTTATGCTAAATTTGTACTAAATGCACCTTTTTGCATTAAATTCATTGTAACTCCTTTCGCGATTCCGTTTTCAACAGATGGATGCAACTTTACCAAATGTATTCTAGATGCGTGTTCACAATTCATGTCTACCGGTGACTCCTTGATCAAGTGGATCTGACATGATTGCAATCTCTGTACTTTTTAAGGAGGAAGAGGCGGTCTCTGAACTTTCCTCCCATGGGCAACAACCGAAGAGCGACTAATAACCAAAACAAATGTTTGCACCAGAGCTGGATCCATTATCTTCCTTCTTTCTCCAAATCTTCTTCATTTTTGCCTTGAATTATTCCTTATTGATTTTATTCGTTGGTTTGGTTAGCTTGACTATATCAATTTTGCAGAATCTTGCAATATGTCCAATTTTATTGCAATTGTAACATCTATTGGTTTTCTTCTCTTGTCTTGACCTGCACTGGTTAGTCTTATGTCCATATGCATAACATCTATAGAAATAACCACAAAAATATTTTTTTCTAGATGGTTTTCTACATTGATTAGCTTTGTGACCATAAACATTTCAATTATAACATCTTCTAAGGTAATATTTGGATTTTTGATTCATAATATTCCTACAATTTAATGATTTATGACCTAATTTATTATAACTAAAACAATGACCATTAAAAGATAAGGGTTTCCTACTTAATTATTGATTTTCCGAAGACTTACCTTTGTCTTCTTTTTTGGATTTGATTTTAGATTATTTTATCGATTGAAGTTCCCTCTTTTCATCGGGTTTATTGTATGAGCATTCACTAACTTCATAGCCCAGGCCTTTCTTGTTTTCCAGTGATATTTGAGCTGCTAGTATTTCATCAAGATTTTTCGAACTTGCTTTGTATTTGACCTCTTGCTTCTTTGATTCTTCTAAATCTGATTTGAGAGATACAACTTCTTGTTCCAAATTATTTCATTCATCAAATTTTTCCTTGATTACATTATTCAGGTGTTCCTTGGTCTCTTCATCTTCTTCGCTCTTAGATTTCAAATCAAGGATAGTAATATTTGGTAACTTGAGTTCATTACAAACTCCTTATGCCTTAGCTTGAATTTATGGATCTGATCTTTCAACTTATAGATGCAATCATTTTTCATTTGAAGGTTTTGTAAGAGTGCATTATTTTCATATTCCATAGCTTCAAGATCTTCAAGGATGAACATGATTTCTTTATGATCCATGGTAGATCTGGGTACCATATGTTCAATCTCTTAGATCTCCTTTGAGTTGTTAGAATCTTCTAAAGGATCTGCCTCTGATACCAATTGTTGAACATCTAGAATACTGAGAGGGGAGGGGTGAATCAATATTCCTTTAAAAATATTGAAAAATTTAAATAGTTTTCCACATAACATAATTAGAATTACTGAACAATAACCAATATAACACAACATCACATAACATTGAAATTTTTATTGTGGAAACCCAAGATGGGAAAAACAACGAAGAGGGTTAACTCTCAAGTATTAAGTAACCGGTTATACAATACATGGGTGGCTCACTGCTAGGTGGTTCACTATCAGGTGGCTCACTGTCGGTTGGCTCACTACCCAAGATACAAAAAATAGCTATTACAGTTGAGGGACAACTTACTACTAGAGTATATGTTACAAAAATCAACTGCATTAATTATATCTGCATATGCATGAATACAGTTCTCACTGAAGCAATAATTTCTTTTGTACAAACACTACACTAGGCTACTATAGCACATATATCAGTTTGCAAGATAATATCAATAGATCGCTATCATACATCACACATAATACAACTTTTATGCCACTTCATATATGTATAGATATATACATATATAGATATATATATATATACCAAATTTGCATTTCCACTAGTCAGCTTGCATCAAAGGTAGAGTCGGGTGAGCATGTTACACAAAGTGTTGGAAATGTTGGCATAGATGTAAAAATGATGTCCCACGCTATACCGAATAGGGACAAACCAAAAACAAACTTTGGTACACCATTGCATGGACCAAAAATTGTGTCGATAACAACACTACCGGATCAAGGGATAAGCTAGAGGTAAGGACACCAGAGATAGGAGTACCAAACTGAACAATGACATCAATGACAATTATAAAAAAAAATTCAGTATCCAAGCACACTAATGGATCTAATCTAGTTCATCTTAGACACGAGTAACATGAGTCAATTATCATAATGCTCACTTATCATCCTTAAGTTGGGAGCTTCCAACTACAAATGAAAACTCCAAAGCAACTCATGGTTGGAAATACTACGTCACCATCTTTATAGACACTACGTGTTTGCATCAACTACAAATCCACCATCTCTTGCACCTAGAATCAACTAAAAAAATTCATTCTAACCCGTTTCTAATACATAAATACACACCTCAGACCTAGTGTATTATTTGCATTCTAATCCCTTATACATTCCATCGGAGCCTTCATGGCATGATGGAGAACATAACATAACATAATATAGGATGAGTAGTCAAAAAAATCAAGCATAGCCATCGATAAATAAAAATAATGACAAGATATCAAGTAGAAAGAAAAATCATCAAAGCATACAATGAGCTTAGCAAGCAAACATATTTATAAGAATTGCAAGGTAAAACTCTTGATGGCTATACTTAGGCATAATTAAAAATAGAAAATTTCATGTTGGCCCTCCACATCTTAAAATTTTCACCCAATAAAATAAAATAAAATGTTAAAATCCACTGTTTCAGATTCTATGAAGGGAGAACAATGCTACACTTCACCTTGATTAGAGGTGAGTAGGAGAATACACATGGTCACTTCGACAAAAAAGTCTCTTAAAACTCTAATTGTATTCATAATGAAAGATTATCCCAAACAACTACTTGTATTGTACTTCGTATCAATCAACACAAATACCATTGAATTTTCCCAAAATATTTACAGGTTCTAAAATCGAGATCTTATTTTATTTACTTTTGGATTCTTACATCCTTTTTCCATAAAAAAGTTCTTATTTTACAAAACATAAAAGTTTACATCTCATTCTCAGGTAAGGGAAACTCTTCTGGTTCCTCTTCCTCCTCGAAATCGAGGGTTACAAATTTGGAGGTTGGGTTTAGTTGTGAACACTCCTTAATCTCTTCTTCATTCAGTATAGTTGCACTTCGACCACATCCAAAAGGAAAATCCTGGTGGGCTGAGGGTTTACTTTTGGCCCTCTCATTCATTTTTTCTTCCTTGTTCCTCTTCTTCTTGAGGTGAATATGCTTAAGCACTTATGTCAATGTCTCTGAGTCCTCTCTTATATTATCCTTCACCCCCTTTTCCTTAGGTTCTTTAGGTTGTTCTTTTTCACTTTTTGACCTAGGCCTCCCATTATGTTTGGTTTTTTTGACTCGCCCTCGTGTTCTTTATGTTCCCTCCATTTTGTTCTAAGAAAAATAATTATATATTACTAACATATCCTATATACAATCTCGCAACGATCCCTAGGGTCCAAGAGTTGAACCTGAATTCTCTGATACCAAATGTAAGGGTCGTAAATCTCACTTACTAAAAGTAACCTTCGATAAGAAAATCAATTTTTGAAATAATTAAATAGTACAAGATGATTATTAAATGGTGCTAAAATAAATAAATAAATAAATAATTAACTTCATCATTATTTCAAATGGAATTTCATATATTAATGAGTTAATATGTATATCGACACAAAGCCATGACTTTACAAATTTTAGCCATGTAGGCCTACACAAAGTTAACACAATAGCAACACACATAAATTCAAATGTTGTAATGCAAATTAAGGAAACAACAAGATCATAAATGCATCCACAAAAGTACCATAACACGGTGAATTTCATGAGTGGAAAACACTCCTAGGGATGAAAATGACTCGTAAAAATGCCTCATTGGCTTAATGAAATGCCTAACTGGTAGAGCCTCACTGGCTACAGAATGTCCCACTAGCTATAGAACCTCACTAGTTACAAGGGGCCTCACTGGCAATGTTCATACTATCTCACTAGCATGACCATTTACAAATTCATTACATATTTATGATTAATAAAGAAATCAACTACATGGGATCACTTTGTTCCTCTACATAACATTTATCTCCTTAATACTTTCATAGTTTATATCCTAAGATTCATAAGAGCTAGAATCTTAAACATATAAATAGGTCAGACACTAACCCTACTGTTCTGCATACAATTTACATGATATTCATTTGAAAATTCTAATATGATAACTTCAAAAGATATGTCTTTGTAAAGCATCGAACAATAAACAATAAAAAATGTATTGCTACCACTTGTCATCAAAAAAACCATAAAAAAAACCCTTTCAACCATTCTCATAACTGCCTATTTGGGTCCCTGATGCGACTATCTTTTTTCACCTTTTAATTTGCATTTTAACTAATAAATGGATGACACAAAATAGCTCCTACATTAAAGGATTGCATACATAACCCCAAATCATAGGATATCACTATTAAAGGTTGTTACAATATATAATCAATATAAGTGTAGACATGTAAAATTGACTTAACACCTATCACACACCCTGAATAACATCAAACAACATTGAACAACATTGAAAAACATCAAACAACATCAAACAACATCAAATAACATCAAACAAAATTAAACGAAATTGAACATCGAACAACATCAAACAACAGTAAATATCATCCTGAAACATTCTGTATCATCTTGAAATGACTCAAAATCATCTTGAAACATCTCGTAATGTTTCAGAATGAATCAAAATCATCTCAGAACATTTTGTAACATCTTGAAACCATCCCAGAATGTCTTAGAACATATCATAATCATCCAGTAACATCTCAAAATCACCCCAAAACATTTCAAAATCATCCTGTAATGTCTTGAAACATCTCAGAATCACCCCAAAACATCTCAAAATCATCTTGTAATGTCTTAGAACATCTCAAAATCATCCCACAACCTCCCACACCACACCACATCGAAATGACATCCAAAACCCTAATTTCTCTACTAATTGAATAATACAAACATTATTTAATTAATTCACTTTTTCATCATTTCTAAAAAAATAAATAAATTTCATTTACTTAATAAAGTCCTAAAAACCCTAATTTTGCTATTGGTTAAATAAAACAACATTATTTGATTAATTCACGTTTCTTCATTTTGACCAATTAAATAAATCACATTTATTTAATGAAGTCCTAATCTCACTTTATTTCATCCTAATTGATTAAATAACACTAATTATTTAATTACATCGCTAAATCACCTTATTCCCCTAAGTGGATTAAATTATTAAATATTAATTTAATTACAACACTTTCCCTCAAAAATTTGAATAATTAAATCAAACTATTCAAATCAATTATCAAAAATCAAATCAAACTAATGCAACTTTGTTTGCAAAAGTCAAATTTGATTTGCACGTTCAACTCCAAAAAGGAATTAATTAATTAAATCAATTAATTCATATTCCTCACCCACTTTCTGATTGAGCAAATTATGATTGTTGACCGAGCAATCTTATTTGTCAACTTTTCAATCTAATTTGTTAACTGAGCAATCTAAATTGCTAACTGAGCAATCTAAATTGCTAACTGAGCAATCTATGTTGTTAACTAATCAATCAATTTCCTAACTAGGCAATCTAAATCATGACTGATCAATCTAATCCCTAACTAGCCAATCTATTCCTTAATCACACAAATTGTGCAATCAACTTTGCACAATATTCTCATGTCTAAATCCTCTCAACGCACTTTGACTGTTGATCTAGATATTCTTCAAAATGATCTTGATCGTCCATTTCAAATCTCATTTTCTATATAACAAACCCCTTTCCTCAAAAATAAGGATCGAAGAATCAACATCATTTGCACAACGAAGTAGTGCTGACATTCACAACCACCATTTTTAGTGCTTCATACCTAATTTCTTTGATCAACCAACCAAAGAAGTCACTCATCAAGCTTTTTGCACACGAACTTTGGAGGCTTCGTGGTGATAAGAACAACCCAACATCAAGCGAATACACTCCACTACAGGATGGTAACATTGTTCTTCTTTTGTACATTCAATTCAGTAATTGTATATGTTCAAATAGCTTAGTTTCATTTTGTATGTGTAGGATTAGATCTTATATTAATATGTTTGATCTTAGTTTAGATTCTTAGATTAACATGTTTGATCTCATTTTTAGCCTAATGTTCTCCCCCTCACACATTCTAACATGCTCGATGTGACCCTTGTCCCCTCCTCTAATGTTTGTTTGAGCTATTTTTGTAGTTGGAGGTCCCAAAAGCACATTTGACAGAGTTTTCATGCATTGCCCAGAAAACCAAGTAGTTACAATAAGAACTGCGCTATTGACATGGGAATTTTGCATTTGCATCAAGACCGGCACTTTTTCTTCAAAACATGTGCATCTTATTTTGACAGTGTTAGCATTTGCTGAAAGATTTGAGCATCTTCTTCAAGACCAACACTTTTGCATTTTTTCTCTGAGGATTTTCTCTAAGAGCTGAGTAGTTGCTCTGATAGACAAGTGCACAGATCCTACACTATTGTAATGAAATTTTCCACTATCGTTTGCTTATTTTTTAGTGTATAAATAGGTATTAATGGATTTGATGTAGGATTCAAGTGACATTAACACATTTGTTTGTGGGGAAGACGATCGGTCCAAGATTTTTAGATCCACAAATGGTTTTTTTTTAACTTAAGAACTCATGTTTTGGGTTCTTTAAAAAGAACAAACACAAACTCACATTTGATTTTAGTGTTTTAAAATTGAACCAATTTCATGCTTTCTTAATTTAGGAACTCTCATCTTGGTGCTCATAAAAAGAACCAAAAAAAACTACAATTTTGGGATCTAAAAATGAACACATTTTAGTTTTCATAGTTAGGAACTTTAATTTTGGTGCATAAAAAAAGTACAAACGATTTCCATTTTGTTGATGCATGCTCAATTTAAATTTGTTGACCAATTAAAGACCAGGACTGTTTTCTTAGAAACACTCAAATTTGGAGCTTAAAATGAGCAAGTTATTTCTTTTGTATTGCACCATTGCTATTTTTGAATGATATCCTGAATACTTCCTATTGGTGCAAATAAAAAGAACATTTTTTATTTTATTCACATATTTTTGGGGATAACATTGCTCAAGGTGTTTAAAAAGAATCAATTTTCTATGGATTGTTCATTGTGCATTCATTGATTAGAAAAGCTTAAGCATTTTATCTTCCCCCCTCACACCTTTTGGTGATCTTGGGTGAGCGAAAGAACATTTTTGAGCTTTTCACTTTATTTTTAAGTTTATCTTAAAGAGGGGGCTTGCCTTGAGATACATCTCGCATTGGAGAACTCATTACAAGGTCTTGAAGCTCACATTTATTGGAGGGCTATATTAAAGGTTGTGAAATCATAAGAAAGTAGCTTCAAGTCATGCTGGCAATAGATTGCACCTAAACCCATGCCTTAAGTGGAACGAGAATGGTTAAAGAGCCCTAAGGGGCCAACGGGTGAGTGTCATATTTTCACATTCATAGTTATCACTAAGAACCAAATTGTTTTAGAGGCCACCCTATTATCTAAAAACATTCTCTAAAAGTGGTGCATCAGAATTTACTTCTGAGAAGTTACTTGCCATGTCCAACGACAAGCCCACACCATAAGCTGCATGTAAAATAATCTCTTCAAAGAATGAGGCAAGCCTTCCTAAGAGAATGGTTTCTATCTCCTAGGGTTGTAATTTCTTGTTTATGTTAAACTTTCCCATTACATTCAAAACAATTTGACATCAAATTCTGTGATTGATTTAAATAAAAAGAACACATTCAAACAAACACAGAACGAGATGGTTGAACCAAAAACCCTTTGATTCAGTGCATACTTGTGAAAGAAGCCTTATGTTTGCACCCCTTGAAAGGATATTTCCTTAAAGGTTTTCGAACATTCTAGCTTTTATTTCAAGTTACATTAATCAAAGTAAATATTTGGGAACTATGGCTTGGGTGTTGTGATTTCACAACCTAATTTATAGACATGAAGGTCACATAAGTCCATTCTTGTTGAGTCATTCCAAGTGTTTCTTTATCACTTGCCATACTTCAAACATGGAGAAAAAGTTGAGATAGTTTTTTATAGGATCATTGTTTGAACCAAAAAAATTGGAAATAAAAAAGGTCAGATAGTCCCACATCCATTATTTCCATCCTACCTATTCAAAATCAAAATAAAACAAAATATTGGGGTCATTCCTCCACTCAGACATCTATGATATCAATAGTTACTTGAGACTCACAGATAGTACAGTAAGCTTTCCTACAACATATCCTCTGGAAAAGGAAGTGGAATATGGACCCTAGTTCTTCAACATTTTGATTTCCAATAAGTAGTATCATTCCAAAACAACACTCAAACCCTACGGTCTTGAGCTTCACAACAACAATTCCATAACACCATCAAACTTTATGACCATCTGGTGTCCAACTACCCTAGTTCAACAACCAGATCTTGTAGCACCAATCCTTCAACCTATTCTTACATATATCAAAGGTGAAAAAATTGACATCATAAGCAACTTGAGAACCTTCATTTTTTAGAAGAATGAAACACCTCACCAGTTTCTCACCACATCAATTCTCCTAGACAAAGAGGAAGATAAAGCTAACATAGTAGCAAAAAGACCCATATTACCACCACCCATGTGGCAATAACTATCCTCTTCATGATCTCACTCAAGGTCAAGATCCCTAAGGTAAAGTCTACAGGTCATCATTTCAAACTTAGGCATCTTAGTGTAAAAGATCTCAAGAAAAACCTTTGGGAACTTCACAAAACCAGAAGTAGGTTGGTATAAAAAACGTGCTTCAAGGAACAATCCAAACTTGTATTCCTTCTACTACTATCAGAATCCTCATCTATTCCAACAATTCCAATATCTCACATAATCTATAGGAGAACATTGGGTCTTTAGGATTTGAGCCACCTAGAGAGTACACCACTTTCCCACAGGAGACCCAAGATGTTTATGACAACCATGAGATCACAACATAGGAAAAAAATGGAAGCAATCTTGAACACCACCACTATACCACCAACAAATTCCATGAACGATGATAGTAGCCGATGGGGTTATAGGCCAAGTGACCTTGAAACTCCTCAGAAGAGACTAGTGTACAAAGACAATTTCACTGAAGAAGAACTAAACCACAAAACTAAGGAGGTAATATAAAAACACAACAAAGACCCAAACAAAGTGGTTGTAGAGGAGGTAGATAGTGAGGAAGAGATAAACAAGGAGGAATTGTTGAACATTCTAACAACCCCAAGGTTCTCAAACTAATGGACATGTTGTTGAGAAAGGACCCAAACTCCTATTTCTTCAAGTTAGCACAAAGTGGTGCTAAATTACTCATGGACTTTAATGTAGAGGCTCTCAAAGACCACAATATTATTCCCTTAAGGGATAATTTGGTTGTGATACAAATAACCCAACCTACAGAGATTTTGAATATGCCACCTATGTTCTCACAAAACAGTGATCAACCTAAAGAGAACCCCTTGTTCAAAAAACCAATTCAGGTTGAAAAGCAACAGTGTCACAAATGTATCAAGGAGGGCCATCTAGTTAGTATGAACCTCAAAACAACAATCCACCTCTTGAGCAATATATCCCTCAAAACATTTCAAGAGTCAACCTTTCCTAGAAAAATCAGTACAATCAATAGGGTGGAACATAGGCCCCCCCTCCAAACAATCAATACCATCAATAGGGTGGAACACAGGCCCCCCTCTAAACAATCAATACCATCAACAAGGGGGAACATGGGGTCCCCTTCTGAACTAGCAATACTATCAAAAAGGTGTTGGGAAAACAAGAATAGACAACTGAGAGGGGGGGGGGGGGAGTAAATCAGTTGTCACATAATTTAAAACTTATTTAACTTTACCAACCTTTAGTCTCAGATCTGATAACTAACAGTGAAAACATGAATCAACAACACATCAGAAACACACATAACACCAAGATTTTTGTGTGGAAACCCTACTAGGGGGAAAACCATGGTGGAGGTTAACCCACAAGTTATACTCTGTTAAAAGTATAAGAGAAATGAACAAGGAATGCACATGCATTCATACACACTACCTAGAGCTCACTGCTCAAAAGGGAAGGCTCGTTGCCTTACATAAAAAATTCAGATTAAATCCATCTGATGAGATTGAATTGAGAAACTAGCTTCTTCAAAAGCCTGATGACAGTTCCAGTTAGGCACATAATCACTTCTTCACACTTCACTCAAACTCCTTCATACTTTGCTTTGCAATCAAATGATTTGATCTTTATTCGCAAATAACACTTGCACACTTCACATACATTCCACACAAATGAAGAAAACAACCGCTCTTATATATCCGCTTCATGAAATTACATCAACAACTTTGTCGGCCAAAAATAAATAATAGATGAATACAAATTGTCTGCCCAATTCATAAACAAATCTTAATGCGCACCAACCGAAGTCAATCACAACATAATGAAGACCTAAAACAACATCCTTGAATGTGCCAAGCATTCAAAAATTAATCCATGAGGATCTGCAACATGCTACAACCACCATGTCGGCCAAGAACATGAAAAACCCGAAAAAAAAAAGGAAAAATATTTGATCACGAACACACCGATCAACGTGAACGAGCAACAAGGATAGAGCATGATCTAGAAACATCAACAAACATCATAGGAGCATACATAAAAATTCAAATTGCCAGAATTACATTCTCTTCTTCTAGAACCACTAGCTATAGTAGCATAATAACTATAGGAACACAGAGACACACAACTTGCTCCAATCTTGATGCATAGCTCTGAAACTTCCAAAAGATAAACTAGATAGGCTAAAAAAAAAACCATTTAATGTGTAACTTCTAAATACTAACGTTCTGAACTTTCCACCACTCTAAACTTCACAACTTTAGAGATAGCTTCCAACATATTTATTATAATTTTCTCAATATCCTCGACATATATAGCCTTCAAGACACCAATGCTAATATTTTTGACATCAATGACAACCACATATCAGTAGCACAACCACAACATCCAACAATCTCCCCCTTTGGCATTGATGGAAACACATGATGTGAAAAATACCATCAACACAACTAGCTCTTCTCCAACAGTATCCCTCTTAGATATTGCACTCTTCTCCCTTTTTTCACATGACTCTTCTCCCCCTTTCTTCCTCAAAAATTTTTCACATTACTTTTCTCCCCCTTTTACATCAATGGAAAAGGTACACAAGCTTTGAACCACATATCTAAATCATCTGACTACTCCCCCTGAGTAGCAACCACCATAACATCAATCTAAAACAAGATATGACTGTAAATGCTTGGACTGATGCAAAGAATTGCATCTTAGTTTTGATTAGGAGGGAAAATCACCCCTAACTTTCCTCTAAGATACTAAAAATTATCCTTAGGCAAAAACTTAGTAAAGATGTTTGCTATCTGTTCCTTAGTAGGCACATACTCCAGTCTGAATTCTTTGTCACTCATCTTGTCTCTCAAAAAGTGATATTTGCTAGATATATGTTTTGTATTTGAATGCAACACCAGATTCTTGGAAATGTTTATGGCACTTGAGCTATAAAATATAAAAATACGCTCATCATACTCCATTCTGATATCTCTTAGCATCTTCTTCATCCATATTACATGAGTACAATTTTTTTCAGCAACAATATATTTTGCCTCAGCAATAGATAAGGAAATGGAATTCTTCTTTTTACTTAACCAAGACACCAACTTCTTCTCCAAGAAGAAGGCACCATCACTATTACTTTTCCTGCCATCCACATCTTTTTCCCAATTTGCATTAGTAAAGGCACTCAAAGTAAGATCATCATCTTTAGGATACTATAGGAAAAAACCAACTATCCCTTTCAAGTATCTGAAAATTCTCTTTACAATAGTCACATGAGATTCCTTCAGATCAACTTGATATCTAGCAACCATGCATACAACATTCATGATGCCAGGTCAGGTCTGGTTCAAATAAAGTAATCCACCAATCATTGACCTATACCTTGTCTGATTAGCCTTAGGAGAATCATAATTTTGTGTTAACTTGCATCCGGTTACCATGGGTGTACCAACAGGATTTGAGTCTTTCATGCCAAACTTTTATAGTAACTCTCTTACATATTTTGACTGAGATATAAAGATTCCATCATCTAACTGAGTAATTTTCAATCCATAAAAATAATTTCAGCTCTCTAATCATTGACATCTCAAACTCACTTTTCATTTCATCAACAAACTTCATACATAAGTCATCATCACCTTCAAAAATAATGTCATCAACAAAGACTTCAATAATCAACTCTTTATCCCGATCCATCTTGAAATACAAATTACTGTCAATAGTACCTTTATTGCATCCAAGCTTCAACAAGTATTTATCCAGTCTAACATACCAGACTCTAGGGGTTTTCTTGAGTCCATACAATGCTTTCTTCAATCGGTAAACTATGTATCCTTTATTATTTAGTTGAAATCCATCTAGTTTCTCAACATATACTTCTTCTTCTAACTCACCATTTATAAATGTTGACTTTACATCCATTTGATAGACTTTGTAGTTCTTAAAAGCAGCATAAGCAAGAAACAATCTTACAACTTCAATTCTAGCAACAGGGGCAAAGGTTTGTTCTAAATCCATACCTTCCATCTGTGAGTACCCTTTACATACTAGTCTTTCTTTATTCCTGACTACTTCACCTTGTTCATTCATCTTATTCCGAAAGATCCATTTGGTTCCAATCACATTTTTATCTTGAGGTCTAGGAACAAGAATCCATGTATCATTTTTCTTTATCTTCATCAGTTCTTCCTTCATTGCTTCCATCCAATATTCATCTTTACATGCTTCATTGACATTGTTGGGCTAAGTCTTGAAAATCAAACAATACTCTTCTGTAATTATTCTTCTTGTCTGCACACCTTTGTTCTCATCTCCTATAATCTGTTCTTCAAAATGATTTAGCTTTACATACCTTGGAACTTTGGGATTCTCTCAAACTTCTGGTTCTTCTGTTCTTTCTTCTACACTTCCACTAGCTTCTCCTTCTAGACTCTCTTGATTCATCGAAACAATTTGAGCTTGATTCTGTGTCTGAGCAGTCTTTCCTTTCTCAGTACTATCATGTTGGTCATCTGAATCATATCCATAGTATCTAGATGATCTAGCAGTATCCTCATCAACTCTGACATTCTTACTTTCAAACCATTTTCCCCAATCTTCTATTATAGCACTGGTAGGATTTTCTCTTAGTAGAGTAACCCAGAAAGATTCCTTCATCACTCCTAGCATCAAACTTGCCTATATCTTCATCTCTTTTGATATAACATCTACTTCCAAAGATTTTGAAATATTTAACAGTAGGCTTATGACCAAACCATGACTCAAAAGGAGTCTTACCATAATTACCATTGGAATTTACCGAGTTAATATTATATATAATAGTGCTTACAAATTATCTCCAATAGATACGAGGCACGTTACCTTCCAACATCATAGTTCTGGAAACATCTAGAATTTTTATGTTCTTTCTCTCAACAAATTCGTAATGTTGAGGAGTCGAGGGAGCAAATAACTGTCTTTTAATTCCATGCTCTTCATAGAATGAATTAAACTCCTGAGAAGTGAACTTTTGGCCTTAAGCATTTAATCTTCAAACTTGTCTCACTCTCTGCCACAAATTTGAAACTTTTGAACTTTTCTAATGCTTCATGTTTTTCTCTCAAGAAAGTAACCCATATCATCTTAGAGTAATCATCAATAAGAAACATAAATTAGCTTTCTCCTTGTAGACTTTTTATTTTGGAGGGACCACATAGATCAGTATGCGCCAACTCCAGTACTTCATTAGAATGATGTTGTTTTCTCTGTAAAGAAACTCTAGTCTTCTTTCCCATCTGGAATTCCTTGCATATAGTGTTAGTAGGCTTCACTAACTTAGGAAGATCTCTAATTGCTTGAGTGCATCTTACTTTGACAATGTTATCAAAATTCACATAACACAACCTCCTATGCCATAACCATCTTATATCAACTTGAGAAATTGAACAACTATCACTAGCAACACTTAGGTGAAAAATGTTACCTCTTGTCTATGCACCTAAAGCAATTACATTTCCAGAACTTCTTAGTATCCTGCATTTTCCATCTTTGAATTGAAGATTGTATCCCTTGTTGACCATCTGTCCAACACTCAACAGATTATGCTTCAATCCTTCAACATAAAGGACATCATTAGTATTATATTTACCACCAAGAGAAATAGTTCCTTTTCCACAAATCACACCAGCATTGTTATCTCCAAATCTTACAACACCACTGTCATATTTATCTAAGCTTAAAAACTTTATTTTGTCACCAATAATATGATGTGAGCATCCACTGTCAATCACCCAATCATAATTTTCATCAATGTTGGTTGCAAGAGCTTTCTCAATATTCTTATTACTAGCAGATTCAGTGGACATCGGACCATTTTCCTTGATAGCAATGAATACCCATCCATCTTCATTTCCATTTTCTTTATCAGATTCATCATCAGTAACACCTTCAACATAATAACATTTCTTTTGAAATCTAGACTTGTTAGGTTTTTACTTAGGAACTCTTTTAGGACACCATGATGCAAAATGACCTATCTTATTGCAAGAGAAAAATTTATTAGGAAATTTTCCTTTATACTTACCTTGTCCTCTGGCTTCTCTTTTCACAATCAATGCTTTCAGCTCTTCTAACTCTCTTTCTTCATCTTCAATCTATTTCATCTCATCTTCATAATTCAATGTATTTATGGAACTTTCTCTTAGATCATTTCTTTGTTGGTTTCTTTTGGTTATAGTAGCTTTAAATGAAGATTCTATCTTAGGGGAAGATTCACCAAATTCACTCAACTCAAAGGCAACAATTTTTCCATTCAACATATCTCTTGTCACATTTTTTACTGTCTTGAGCTCTTCAATAGCATGAGCTTTCATTTTGTAAGAAGTAGGCAATGATTTGAGTATTTTGGCCATAATCTCATCTTCTTCCAAGGTTCCACCGACACATCTAATAGTCAACACTAGTTCATTTAATTTTTGCACAAAAGAAATAATGTTTTCATCTTCTCTCATTTTCATGTTTTCCCACTTGCCTTTCAAAATTTGTAGCTTAGCAACTTTCACTTGTGCATCTCCTTCATACAATGTTTCCATATTCTTCTAGATCTCATGTGTTGTCCTCAGACCCATCACATTTTTCATCTTTGAATCTGTTAGAGCACTCAATAATGCTTCTATAGCCCTGATATTATTTTTGGCTTCTTTGATATCATTAGGAGTAGAGGGACCATTATGAGGAATAGTATATGTTTTTTTTGTAATCTTCTAGAAGGGTTCACCAATTCACTTTAAATAACATTCCATTCTAACCTTCCACAGAGAGTAGTTGGTACCATCAAATCTAGGACTATCCTTCTTGTATGATGCCATCTCAAATCACCTCGAGCTATTAAACTTCTTTAGAGGAACCTGCTCTGATACCAATTGTTTTCAAAACAAGAATAGATGACTAAGAGGGGTGCATGAATCAGTTGTCACAAAATTTAAAAATTATTTAACTTTATCAACCTTTAATCTCAGATCTAATAAATAACAGTGAAAGCATGAATCAACAACACATTAGAAACACACATAGCACCAAGATTTCTATGTGGAAACCCTGTTAGGGGAAAAACTACGATGGAGGTTAATCCACAAGTTATACCCTATTAAAAGTATAAGAGAAATGAATAAGGAATGCACATGCATTCAGGCACATTGCCTAGAGCTCAGTGCTCAAAAGGGAAGGTTGACTGCCTTACATAAAATTTTTAGATTAAATCCATCTGATGAGATTGAACTGAGAAATTAGCTTCTTCAAAAGACCGATGACAGTTCTAGTTAGGCACATAAACACTTCTTCACACTTCTCTCAAACTCCTTCATACTTTGATTTGCAATCGAATGATCTAATATTTATTCACACATAGCACTTGAACACTTCACATACATTCCACACAAATGAAGAAAAAAATCACTCTTAAATATATCCGCTTCATGAAATTACATCAACGAGTTTATCAACCAAAAATAAAGAATATACGAATACAAACTATCAGCCCAATTCATGAACTAATATCAATGCGCACCAACCAAATTCGGTCACAACATAAGGCAGACCTAAAACAACATCCTCGAATGCGCCAAGAATTCAAAAATTAATCCACAAGGATCCACAACACGCTACAACCACCATGTCGGCCAAGAACATGAAAAACCTGAACACACAAGGAAAAATATTTGATCACGAACACACCGATCAATGCAGACAAGAGAAAATGATATAGCATGATCTAGAAACATCAATGAACATTGCAAGAGCATACACAACAATTCAAATTACCAGAAATACATTCTCTTCTTCTAGAACCACCAGCTACAGTAAAAAAATAACTATAGGAACACAAAGACTCACAACTTGCTCCAATCTTGATGCATGCCTCTAAAACTTATGGAGGATAAACTAGATAGGCTCAGAAACAAACCCTTTAATGTGCAACTTCTGAATACCAATGTACTGAGCTTTCCACCACTTTGAACTTCACAGCTTCACAGACAACTTCCAACATATTTATTATAGTTTTCTCAATATCCTCGACATATACAACCTTCAAGACACTGATGCTAATAGTGTTGACATCAATGACAACCAAATATTAGCAACACAACCACAACATCCAACACAAGGTGTCCCATAAACACATCATTAGAGTAATCTTTAGTTTATTCCTACCAAACAGGGTGTACCACAAAGTACCTTCCTTCAATCATCCCATCAACAAGGTATCCTACAAACACATCATCAGGGTAACCTTCATTATAGTCGTACCTAGTAGGGTGTTCCACATATCACCCTCCTTCACTTGTCCCAACAACAAGGTATCCCACAAACACATCATTAGGGTAACTTTTTGTTTAGTCCTACCCAACAAGGTGCACCACAAAGCACCCTTATTCAGTCATCCCATCAACAAGGTCACCCACAAACACATCATTAGGGGAGCCTTCAGTATATTCCACCCCAAAAACAAGGATATAAACCTCCTTACACACAACAAGTATTTAACCCTCCTTACATCCCATATGGCTATCAAGGTCTTGTACCTTCACAATACCCAATATATGACCAAAATATAGTAGGGAAACGAGGTTATTACACATAGGGTTTGCAAAAATATGTACCAAAAATGGAGATGGAACTAAAAATATATGTTGTCACCCAACAAATAGAAGATATGTAGGTAGGAAAAGAGAAGAAGACCTACACTCTCTAGGAAATTTGTTTGTTCCCATTCGATCATTCCATCACGATAATACCCTTTCCAAAAAAACTTTGAAATACCTAGGTTTGATAAAAAAGTATAAAGGAGTAGGAGATCCAATAGAGCATGTACAAGACTTTTCAATATCATGTATGGAGGTACATAAAAATGATTCCTATCTCTTGAGGCTTTTTCCATGTAGCCTTACAGGTCATGCTATGGAGTTGTTTACCCGTCTACAACCCAGAATCATAACTTTTGATGATCTATCTAGCAAATTTATAAGCCACTTATCTTTTAACATAGAACAAGATGTCACCATCACAAGTTTGTCCACAATAAAATATAACCAAGGTGAGTTCTTTACCTCCTACCTACAGAGATGGAGACACAAAGTGAGTCGATGCAAATGCCCCATTCCAGACAAGGAGTTGGTGGATATTTTCATCATGAATGTACTACCCAAAATAAACTACCAACTCACTATGCTATGTTCTATAGAATTTGAGGAAACAATAGAAAAGGGGTTACATATTGAGAGAGTCCTCATAAAAAGAGGAAACTTGAGAAAAAACAACTCAAAAGATAGTCCCTCTAGCTCAAATGAGAAACCTAAATTATGGGCCAAAAACAAGAATGTCACAAATGATGGAGTGGTAGATGCAAGGGCAGTATGGAATACATAGAAGACAAATCAAAATAAACCATAGGTGGCACAAACAAGCTATGGTACCGAAAAACACACAAAGCAACCAAATTACCTATCCCAAGACTAATAAGGTTGTAAACCAACAAACAAATCAGGGAGGGCAACAGAGGCAATATGATCAATCTAGGAGGTAGTTCACAATATTAGGTGAGTCGCTTGAAACATTTATGCGCAAACTAGTACAACAGAACCTCATCAAAATGAATGATCACCCAAATTGTGAGGAACCTAGCTTTAAGACACCATGGTACAGTGAGAAAGACATGTGATTTCCATATGATCGAAGGACATACGACCAACAATTGCATGCACCTCAAACATATCATCCTTGACTTTAAAAACAAAGGGGAAGTAGATGTTGAGCATTGTCCTGAAAACAAATATCTTCAAATATAATCAAAGCCGATCCCAAACCATGCTAAGAGGAATGATAAAGGAAAGGGACAAGAGTACCACAATGCTAATTACACATACAGTGACACAATTTTAGGAACCCTCTCACAAGTTGATGAAAATAGGGAAAACACAATAACAATACAAGGAGGAGTCAACAAATGCAACATAAGTACCCATCAAGGAAGAGTTACAATACAAGAAACACCTCCCAAACCTACAATCAAGTCACCAAGTGACTACAACATTGTGGAATAGTCAAGGAAGACACCTACCCTAATCTCAATCCTAGAATTGTTAAAACTATCACTCACACATATGAAAATATTGGAAAGAGAATTGGAAACATCAATCCCTAATGACCTCAATCCTAGTCAATTCCAAGCCATGGTTGGAAAAACCATTGCAAGTAATCATTTAGTATTTTTAGAGAAAAATCTACCACAAAGAACATTCCACAATCAAGCTCTATACATAGAGTTTGGTGTTCACAAGACCATGGTAAAATGAGTATTGATAGATAATGATGCAGGTTTAAACATCTATACATTGAAATTCATCAAACAATTGGGGTATTCTGACGATGTGATTGACAAAGGAAAGAGTAACACCATAAGTGCCTATGATGACTTGGAGAGAAATTTTGAAGGAACAATCAGGTTGCCAGTGCAGATAGGACCAACCATCACAAAAACTACTTGTCAAGTACTGGATCTTGATTTTCCATACAATCTACTCCTAGGACACCCTTGGATCCACACATTACAAGCATTCCCTTCCACTTTTCATCAATGCCTAAAATTTCCCCATCAAGGAAAGGAGGTAACACTTATGCCAATCCCAAGCCTTTCCATTTTTGTGCAAAGTTGGAGGAGAAATACAATAAAATACGTGTTCCTAGCAATGATATAGCCTTCCATTCCTTTCCTTATGTTGACCCTTCCATGCTTCCATCAACCTCTACCAAAAACACATCAAGTGAGCAATCGAAAATGGAAGCCAAGATTCAAGTACTTGACAAGGGTAATGGGAACTACTATTTTAACCAAGCATTTTGCATCGGTATGCTTCCACCAACACCCAAAGTATATGGAGGTCCAAAAGAGATCAAGATAGTACAAATGGTAGCCAATCCCACAATCTTTACTAGATGGGGAGACATGAAAGATGAAGAAATATTTGAGGATGACCTTTCAACCATGATCTACAAGGAGGACCAAAAAGAACCAGAAAATCCACAACCCTTTTTAATTGATCCCAACACTAGAGTTTATCAATTAGTCAAAAAAATGGAATACAATGGAATAGGTGGCCTTGGCTACATAAACAAGGCTGATCAGAGCCTATCATAGCAAAACAAAGGAAGAAAAATATGGGGCTAGGTTATAAACCAAAAGACGTGGTCATTCCAAAAATCAGATGAACCTCTTGGGAGAAATGAGAAACTTATCCTAGCATTAAGGAATTGGATATCTATCATGTCATGGACAATGAATTACCTATCAAAGACTTATTTGAAAAATTTATAATTGATAGGTTCCCTCTCCAGTACATGGAAACCATTCCCAACATCTCTTACCATTCTAAAACATACTCTAATGAATACGAATGAGATTCTCCTTCCTTCATCACCAGATACAATTACCTTGCTTCAAGTAATGACAACCTAGATAATCAGTGGGAAAAAGAGACCAGAGCCATACTGACCCTTTCACCTACTTTTGTAATCTTTGTAGACCAAGATGATAGTCTCCCACTTTGTTACCCACAACTCATAGATTGGGATCAACAACAACATACACCTATTTTGGATCAATTCCAAAATGATGAGGCAATCATGGAGTTCATTGGACTTCAAATAGACATACTAGCTAGAGACCACAAATAAGGGTTCATCATGGAGCTAGAACAAGAGGCATACTTTGGTAGAGAGATCGAATCTTCCGGTCGCAAAAATGAAAGAAAAAACATAAAAAATATGATCCCTTAGGGAAAACCACACTGTGGCTCTATCAAATCCAGGAAAGAGAAAAATAAAGGACACATCCAAATGTGAAAACCTCCTAGAGGCACCTGAGGATGGAGGATTAAATCTCCCCATATCAGGATATCAAGAAAGATCAACACTCCTTGTAGAAGAAGCAGAGTCCATAAATGTTGGCACAACGAAGGACCCAAAGATAACATACCATGCAACATCACTTGATCTTGAGGAGACGAAAATTTTCAAAGCGTTCATCAATAAGAGAAAAGTAAACTTTGCCTGTTCCTATGCTAACATGCCTAGACTAGATCCAACATTAGTGGTACATCATCTAGCTATCATCCTAGAGGAAAGGCTATCAAGCAAAAACTCATAAAAATGCATCCTCAGATAGCATTATTGATAAAGGTAAAACTCAAGAAGCTACTAGATGTGAGTTTCATGAGACCCATCGACTATCCACAAGGGATATCAAATATGGTACCAATGTCCAAACCTATTGGGGGCATAAGGATATGTACAAAATTTAGAGATTCTATCATAGCCTATCCAAAAGAAGACTTTTGTTTCCAAGCATCGACATGATTGTAGATCTAACAACAAGGCATTAAATTCTATCCTTAATGGATGGTTTCTCTAGATACAACCAGATAAATATTTCTCCAAATGACCAACACAAAATAGCATTCACTTGTGCTTGGGGGAATTTATGTTGGAATTTAATGCCTTTTAGTCTAAAGAATGCAGGAGCTACCTATCAAAGAGCAATGATGACCATATTCCATGACATGCTACACACAACCATGGAGGACTATGTGAAAAAAATTCTAGCAAAGTCAATCAAAAGGGCAGATCACTTGGCAAACCTAGCAAGGGTGTTTGATTGACTGGAACAATACAATCTAAGACTCAACCCTAAGAAGTGTACTTTTTGAGTAACATATGGAAAGCTATTAGGGTACATAGTTTCAAGAAGAGGGATTGTAGTGGATCCTATAAAGGTAAAAGCTATAATAGAGATTCCTCCTCCAAAGACACTACAACAAATAAGGAGCCTACAAGAGAAGCTACAATCCATTAGGTGATTTATCACATAATTGGTAGACAAGTGCCACCCTTTCACTCATCTCCTACACAAAGACATCACCTTCAAATTGGATGGGACATGTGACCAAGCATTCCAAAAAGTCAAGGAGTATTTACTAACTCCTCCTGTACTCATGCCACCTATTCAAGAAAAGGAGATGATACTCTATGTTTCAACCACACAAGCAACACTGGGAGCTCTCTTGGCCTAGCTAGATGATAATAATAAAGAAAGGGTAGTCTAATATATTAGTAGAACACTAGTGGGATATGACCTGAACTACTCACCCATTGAAATAGCATGTCTCTCAGTCATGATTTCAACAAAAAATCCGAGACATTACATCTTAAACAAAAAGGTGAAGCTGATTTCAAAGGTGGAACCACTCAAATATTTACTAGCAAAGGCATCCCTAACAGGTCGAATAGCTAAATGGGTGATGATCCTGAGTGAGTTTGATATAGAGTATATGGACATGAGATATATGAAGGGACAATTCATAGCAGACCAACTGGCCGAAGCACCCATAGATGGTCATAAACCTCTCACAGTGGATTTTCTAGATGAGAGTGTCTTAATGACAGAACATACAGGCCAATGGACTCTATCCTTTGATAGGTTCCATACTCAACATGTTTTTGGAGCAAGTATTTTATTTCTCACACCACAAGGATATAGTATACCCAAGCTCTACAGAATTGCATTCCCTTGTACAAAAAATATCTTATAATATGAAGCTCTCATCATAGGGCTCAAAATGGCTATCAAATGGAGAATAAAAGAGCTACATGTCTTTGGAGACTCTCAACTGGTAATCAGATAGGTGAACAATGAATACCAAACAAAAGATGATAAATTTCTACCATAGAAAAGAATGGTGGAAAAATTCAAGAAGTACTTTATCAAAATAACCTTTGAGCAAGTTCCTTGGATCAATAACAAAGCTACTGATGCAATGGAAACAATAGGCTCATTGCTCAATATCCATCAAAATGTGCCTATATATGAGTTCCTTGTGGAACAACTACTTGTGTTTGCATTCGATATCTCAGAATTAGAAATGGTACATGTGTTATTGTTGGTCATAACTCCCCATGGTACCAAGATAATTTTGACTATATCCAGAATGATATCATACCACTTGACTTAACGACTACCCAAAAGAAAACCTTCACCCATAGAACCTCTCACTTTATGATCCTAGGAGAAACCCTATACCATCATAGTCTAGATGGTATGTTACTTCGGTTCCTTAACATAGAAGAAGCACAAACAGACTTACAAGAGGTCCACGAAGGTATTTGTGGATCCCACTCTAGAAGACCTAACCTAGTCCAAAAGCTGGTCAGAACGAGATACTATTGGCCCTCCATGGAGCAAGACTGCATTCAATATTCAACAACACAGTGATCTAGTGTATGCACCATCACAAGAGTTGAGACCCATCATGACACCATGGACTTTTTCATAATGGGGATTAGACCTGGTAGGTAAGATATCACCCACTTCATCTAATGGGCATAAATTCATTATCATAGCAATATAGTACTTCACAAAATGGATAGAGGAAATTCCTTTGACCTATATCACCAGTAAATAGATATCAAAATTCATTTTGAATTATCTCATTTGTAGGTATGGATTACCATAGACAATTGTAATAGATAATGGCATCCCATTCAATAATTAGGATGTCCAAGAACTCTGTTCCAAGTTCTCTAGCCAACATAGATTTCCATACCCTACTATCCTCAAGGAAATGGTCAGGTTGAGGCATCCAATAAAACAATCCTGAAAATATTGAAAAATATTGTCAATGATGCCAGTCGTGATTGGTATTTGTAGCTAAACTCAACCTTATGGGCTTATCAAACCACCATTCACACACCCACTAGCGCCACACCCTTTTCCTTAGTCTACGAATAAAAAGTTTATTACCTATCAAGTTCAAAATCCCATCATTGTGAGTCTCATTAAAAGGCATGGTCAACAATGAAGAATACAAAGTATCTAGACTGAATGAATTAGAGCTCCTAGATGAAAGGTTTTTGAGCACGTTAAACCATCTATAGGTTTATCAGAATCAACTCAAATGAAGCTATGACAAGAGGATCAAAGATAGAAACTTTCAAATTGGTGATTAGGTCCTCAAAGAGAATCAGAAGATACAATTAAATCAAGACAAAAAAGGGAAAATTTGAACCTAATTGGTTAGGCCCGTTCATCATCACAACAAACTACAACTCTGGGGCATATCAATTGGCTACTCCTGAATGAGAACCTCTAGTCGAACCACTGAACAAAAACCACCTTAAGAAGTTTTATAGATGAAGTGCATTAGAATACCCCAGGCAAAAGGGTGTAAATCCAAAAAAATACAAAAAAATACAAAAAATTAAAAATCAAGAAAAATGGTAAAGAGAAATAAAATGTTCTTTGAGTGAAAACTACTTTGTGGCACTCCTAGAATAGGAACCATATCAAAAACCTGGCAAACAGGTGCAATCTGTGAATTAAACTTACATCATTATTTATTAGTACCTTTTCACGACATCCACCCATCCATTTCATAAGTCATGTATCCAACCATGGCTTTTCACTGATTAAGGAAAGCCGTTTTATTGGGGGCAAGTTCCTGAAGTTGGTCATGGATTAGATCTTGCAGTATCCAATCATGGTTATAATACAACAAAATTAAAAAACACTAAAAAAACAACAAAACAAAAACATGCAAAAACATCACAAATAAAACAACATCATTGGGTTATTCCTTCATACAAATAGTCTAAGATATCAACACTTTCTTGAACCCCACTTCTAGTTCAAGTGAATTTCCCATAACATATCCTCTAGAAACAGAAATGGGATATCAATCCAATCTATTGATGTTATTTATCCAAAAACAATTCATGCTTTGAGTCAAATGGTCGAACTACGTGGTCTTTGTATGTACAACATAGGAAAGGATTTATAGCCCCTAAGACCCTAGGTCAGTCCCCTTAGGTTTCCAATAGGCTTTATTTCAACTTTGTCAAAAAATACCAAAATTCCCAAAAACATATACAACATACAAAATCCAAAAAACACATTCACAAAAAAAAATTGTCAAACCAAGAAAACTACGAGCCTCTGCATGTACAATGTAGGCAAGGATTATCTTTGATGAGCTCTCAAGGCCCTAGGTTAGTCTCCTAAAAACAACAAAAACAACATCATAAAACTTAGAAAAACAAAAAAGACACATCCTGTCATCAAAATACACAATAAACATTTCACCCATAATAAAAAAATTGTCACAATCATCCTTTGAAAAAATGAAAAAACAAAGAAAGAAAACATCAAAAGCTACAACTTTCAAGCAAAATAATTACATAAGATCTGACTATGAGTAGATGGAAAAAATTCCAAAGTATCAACTACCTATCTTTTTGACAAGTCCCAACAAAATCTTGAGATATGCCTTAACAGATCCATTCCTACGATAGACATGATCAACAATGGATAATAGCCCCACCCCAAACAAATATGACAAGTGATACAACAACTATTTTATTTTATCTTTTTGTGGTCTTACTTTGTTTGATTTATTTTATTGACTCATTCCTAGGATCTCTCGAGGATGTCCATAAGGATTTAGAGAAGAAGGAATGGGGGCAATTGAGTGTCATTTCAATTTGTTGTTTGTAAGATATGTTTGTAATACTACCATGGTGAATACTTTCTTTATTGAGTATGGAAGTTGTATTAAAATAATTCATGAAGCAGTTACATGTTTGGTGTTCTATACGTCTCTGTGTGATTGATCCAAAAAAATTTTCATGCAACCCCCCTATACTTTAAACAAAGACTTCGTATGTATGGTATGAGCAAGAATAATCTTTGTTTTTAGAGTCAAATTTCACGCAATAGATACAAAGTCACCTTGGTAATTCATAACCTGGTGCATCATATCTATTTTCTACATCAAATAGGATTGTTCAATTCACAAAGTATCTAAAAGAAAAGAAAAAGCAACTCATCAACAACTAACAACATCACATTTCTACCCATCATCAATAATTTTTCTAATTAACCTCACATTGCTATCCATCATCAATACTTCTTCTAATTAACATCATATTTCTATCCATCATCATATCTATTCTAATCACAAATCTATCATCATATTTCTTCTAATTAAACATCACATTTCTATCTTTCATCAATGTTTTTTCTGATTAACATTCTTCCTGGACAAAACATTATTAGCATCATATGCATATTACAACCACAAATATCATCAAAACATATCATGTTGATAATAAACCAATAAAAAAATCATGTATCATGTATTGGGAATTCATTTATCAACCTAAACCACATCATAAATGGGATAAAGTATGATTCATCTATCCACATCAAAATTCATACATCAAAAAAGCACAAAAACACATATAAACATACATCATCATATATCACCATCACATAAGCAAAAAATGAGGTTGAAATCAAAGAAGGTATATCTCATATATATCATCATCAAAAAAGGGATCACGCCATAAGTACATCATCTATAGTGACACAAGTGTGATAGGATAAAAAAATCATAACATATATACGAGGTCTCAACTAGACCAATGAATATATATATATAACACATGTATAAAAAATGCCTTTATTTCATGAAACAACATGAAGATCATGTACCAACAAAGTAAGACCCCAAAAGAAAGGAAAAAATACTATAGACCACCCAAACGATCTAGATGTCTCATAGACTGATCACCTACACCTGCACCTACACCACCACTACCATCGCTCGCATCACTAGGCTCCCTGAACTGTGGACGCTGAGAAGCCCTAGGAATAGTAGCATCACATAAGGTCTAATAATAGGTGGAAATCTATAGAAACCAATCTCACTTAGCTCGCATACTATTATGCTCTACTTGGAGAGTATCTCTCTCTGCCATTAGTAATAGTACTTGAGCCTTTGTAGAATACTGTCAGTCAGTCTCGCTCTCTCGCTCAACCCTCAAATGTCTACCTGAGCCTCCATAGCCTGTCGCCATGCAATATCTTCATCTCTGGCAGTAGTCATCTGAGATAGTAGTATATCAACATCCCTAGCTGGTGGAGGAGGACCTGGAACCTATCCCTAACCCTACACAGGAGGCATACACTCATCTTGAATACATTGTGACTCATCACGTTGAGCTTGATCTAACTTCTCTATGAGAACCTAAACACATTGTTTCTCCCTGTGAAAACTTGTAATACCTGCTTTGGCCACAATGGGATCAACCCAAAAATCAGTGAACCTCAAAGGCTTGCACTATGCCCACCACTCATCATAATCATGAGTAGTACCTGGATCTGCCACACCAATCGAGCAACCCCAACTAACTAGGGAAAGTGCTCTGAACTTGGCAACAACAATATCTATATCAGCCTGGAGACCCCATGCATGGACCTGCCAAGTAGTCTGACCAAACCGAGCCTCATACACATCAGGAACCTGCCCTTGTCTCTCTTTGAACTGGTGATAGACTTAGTCTAGTAGATAAAACTCTATCGCAAAAGGTGAATGACCAATCAACCAACATGTCTATTAGCAGTAAACAAGTTGATCAACATCCTCTGGCCAAACCTCGAAACCCATATAAGGTCTCCAAACAAAATTGGGCATCTCATCAAACAAACAACGCCAATAAGGAAGGTTCCCAAGCAAGGTGTAATGCATACAATCCCCATAACAATAAGAGTATGGATCATTTAGAGAACAATCATGTATCCCATCTGGATGAGTCACTACAATATGCTCCCATGCCCAAACATACAAAAATGAAACACCTACAAACATAGACTTCCAACCCTAATATACCACCTCATGCATATCTTAGTAAAGATGAGAAAGCAAACAAGCACCCCAGGCATATCTCATCCCATCCTCTAGCATACTCTTGATACATGTACCCCAATCCATAGTAAACTATCGACCCCACCTATCAAGAACAACTAATCTGGATATCAGACCACAGAGGACAAGTACAATAGGATTCACACTGTCAGAAAACCCATATAGATCAACCTTTGACTCGTGTACATCCAAGTGTGCAACACCTAAAAAACGCTGCATAGCACAGGCACCTCATTGAATATGATAAGTAACAAGCTCACCATGGATGGGAAGATGAAGTATCCTCCAAACATCCTCAAGAGTAATAGTAGCCTCCCTTGTAGGAAAATGAAAGGAGGACATCTCAGAGTGCCACCTCTCCACAAGTGGAGTCATCATCATCATATGAGTACTAATCAGAGGCATGTAACAAATATAACACAATCCCACAACATCAAGGAAGTCTGCTCCAACACACCAAAATGAGAAATCAGATAAAACAAGTGGTGAGGACATCTCTCTCTTGTCATAAGTTATATGAGACTCACCTGCAATCGTTATAAAATAGGATGTTAGGGTTTCACTCTAAACACGTAAAGTAACACAAAATGACATGAGCATGATGAAAAAAACATTTAGGATGACAAAAAGACACATAATAGGGTTTCAAACAAGTTCTAAAAGCAAAAATAGAAGGAAAAGTCAAAAGCTAGGTTCTTGAGCAAATGCTCAGCAAATACCAGACAAGGGCATTTTTTTTACACAAGTGTGCAAGTTTAGGTCAAGGGGGAGCAAATAGGGGCACAATTTTAAGGCAACTACAAAGTTTTAGGTCAAGGGCACATAAATAAGGGTGAAGTTTTCAGGCAAGTGCGTAGTTCTTGATCAAGGGCATAGTTTTAAGTCAATTGCGTAGATTTCAATCAAGTGCATGAAATAGGGTCATAGTTTTAATTCAACTACATAGTTTTAAGTCAAGTGTGAGGTTGTAACAAGGCAAAGGCATGAAAAATGATGCAACTATGTAGGAATTACAAAAATTACGCTTTTGACTTGAAGAACTTAGTACACATAGAACGAGAACAAAACATGACGAAAGGCAAAAGTGAGAAGGTATATACCAGGAAACCGATGCCTAAAGGCTATCCAAACTCTCGAACAAGCTTGAAACAATTTGGGGCACCCTCAAATCTTGAAATTGTTCCTCAACAATTGACAGAGGATAAAAGCAAAAATGAGATAATTTAAAGACTATTTGCCTATATTACACCTCAAGTAAACCTTAATTTCATCTAGGAAATGCTAATTTCACTTAGGGAACCTTCTTACTTTCAAATTAGAAGCTCTAGGAAACATCAGAATAAGAAACCAAAAACCTATTGATATAATATTTCATCTAAAAAACATCGAAACTTAAATACAATAGTGTTAAAAGCTTGAAATTTTTAGCCAACCTTTCGAGGGGGCAACATAGAGTCCTACCATCATTCCATTGAACACTGGGGCATAGTGGGGAATAATTTATTTTTTAAAACTTGATCTTAAAAATAGAATCATTGAAACAAATCAACCAGTACTTTGTATCAAAGAGGGGAAAAATGTAGACATGTAAAATTGAATTAACACCTATCACACACCTCAAAAAACATCAAACAACATTGAAAAACATCAAACAACATCCAACAACATCAAACAAAATCGAACATCGAACGAAATAGAACAACATAGAACAACATAGAACAACATCGAACAACCTTGAACAACATCATAAAACATTAAACATCATCTCAGAACATCATGTATCATCTTGGAATGACTCAGAATCATCTCAAAACATCTCGTAATATCTCAAAATAACTCAGAATCATCTCAAAATATCCCATAACATCTGAAAACCATCCCAGAATGTCTTAGAACATCTTAGAATCACCCCAGAACATCTTGAAATCATCCTGTAACATCTTGGAATTATCCCACAATATCCCACATCACACCACATCGAAACAACATCTAAAACCCTAATTTCTCTATTAATTGAATAATACAAACATTATTTAATTAATTCACTTTTTCATCATTTTTGATAAATTAAATAAATTTCATTTATTTAATAAAGTCCTAAAAACCCTAATTCTGCTATTAGTTAAATAAAACAACATTATTTGATTAATTCATGTTTCATCATTTCAACCAATTAAATAAATCACATTTATTGAGTGAAGTCCTAATCTCACTTTATTTCATTCTAATTGATTAAATAATTCCAATTATTTAATTACGTTGCTAAATCACCTTATTCCCCTAAGTGGATTAAATTATTATTTACAACACTTTCCCTCCAAATTTTGAATAATTAAATCAAACTATTCAAATCAATTATCAAAAATCAAATCAAACTAATGTAATTTTTTTTGCAAAATTCAAAAATGATTTGCATGTCCAACTCGAGAAAGGAATTAATTAATTAAATGAATTAATTCATATTCCTCACCCACTTTTTGATTGAGCAAATTATGATTGTTGACTGAGCAATCTAATTTGTTAACTAATCAATCTAAATTGCTAACTGAGCAATCTAAGTTGTTAACTAATCAATCAATTTCCTAACTAAGCCATCTGAATCCTGACTGATCAATCTAAAATCCTGACTGATCAATCTAATCCTTGACTGTCCAATCTATTCCTCAATCACACAAATTGTGCAATCAACTTTGCACAATCTTCTCATGTCTAAATCCTCTCAACACACTTCGATTGTTGATTTGGATAATCTTCAAAATGATCTTGATCATCCATTTCAAATATCATTTTCTACATAAAAAACCCCTTTCCCCACAAATAAGGATAAAAAAATCAACATCATTTTCACAACAAAGTACTACTGACATTCACAACCACCATTGTTAGTGCTTCATACCTCATTTCTTTGATCAACCAACCAAAGAAGTCACTCTTCAAGATTTTTTACACAAACCTTGGAGGCTTCACGGTGATAAGAACAACCTAACATCAAGTGAATACACTCCACTATGGGATGGTAACACTGTGCTTCTATTGTACATTCAATTCAGTAATCATAGATTCTTTTATGTATGCTCAAATAACTTAGTTTCATTTTTTTTGTGTAGGATTAAATAGTTTAATATGTTTGATCTTAGTTTAGATTCTTAGATTAGCATGTTTGATCTCATTTTTAGTCTAACTTTTCCCCCCTCACACAATAAGCTAGAGAATATATGAGTATACATTCTTATAAGTACACATAGTCCCTATATATAGTTACTTATTACCTTCAACCCACATATAAATAATGTCTTCAACTATGTATAAGCTCTCATTCTAACTAAAATTCAATCATATATATATGTATATATGTCACATAGAAAGAATAAATATAGCATCTCACAAGTTTATTTAAGTTTCAAGCATTCACTAATCAGTGAGTTCTTTCGGATACAAATTTTTACTCCAAAGTTTGTTATACTAGTTTGCATGTCCATCTATAATTACAAATCTAACAAAAGTAAATAATCTATAAGAAAAATAATTTGTTTATATTTAATTCTGCAGCCAATAGTTTGCTCAATTCAATAAATTTACCTACATTCCAAGTAAATATAACAAATATATGTCTATATATGTCTTTCCATTTGCATATAAAATTCTAATAATTCGTTTAGTATTAACAATTTACAATTTCAATGGTTCTATCTAAAAATATAGATTTATATTTATATATTTAAAATGAGCACTTGTCTATAACAGATATACATGTATATATTTATTTCAAAAACTAAATCTTTCTTATACACACACACACACATATATATATATATATATATATATATATATATATATATATATATATATACATATTCAAAAATATATATATATATTACATATTCAAAAATATTATTTTTCAAACAAAATTTTCTATCGGATCAAATTAGAAAACTTAAGCAGCTACATATATAGTGATAAGTATATATATATCCACCAAATAAAATCGCATAGGGCACATATTTTGCAAGTTAGATAAAACTGTGATTGGTATATGTTTTAAGTATACAAGCAGTGAGGAGGCGAAGAACCTCCATTTGTAGAGTCGCCTATGGAAGGGAAACACCCTTTCCACAATCGTAGGCTGCAAACAAGGTTTAAATATTTTTCTTAAAAAAAATCTTCTTTCCAATTTTGTTCCAGAAAACAGTGATTCAGATTACCATTTAAATGTTTTCAATTTCAGCATATGATATTATTATATTCATATCAAATATATATAATAGTATTATATATATACATATATTATATAGTACAGTATAATATATATAAATATATAATATTATTATATTCATTGCCGATAATTACAACGATTCAGTGAAATATCTAAAATACAATTTTTATTAACTATTCAGTATAAAATATGTAGAAGTATAACATATATTTACATATATATATATATATATATATATATATATATATATATATATATATATATATATATTATTAAAAAAATAAGAATATACAGTTTAGTACAACCATGATACTGAATTTTTCATACAAAAAATAAATGATTTAAACATCAAATGCATAGTTACAATTGATATAATCAATTTGGTATTAATAATGAGATTTATATTTTCACACAAAATAAGATTGACATAATGGAAAGTGCATAAAAACTTGGTAAAACACTATTTTTTTGACTCTCTTCTTGTTCTTCTCTTTTTTTCATTGTTCTTCTACTTTGCCCAGTAGTCTCGACTTTTTTGTCTCTATTTTTGTTCTTGTTTTGCAAACTGAAAATTGAGAATGAAACTTGTGTTCTAAATGAATTTTCTATTGTTGAGAGAATGAGAGATTATTCTCTTTTATTATTATTATTTTTTTTTCCATTCTCGTTTTGCTTTATTTTTGTGCTTTGTTATTCTAAACTTAAGTTCTTTTCTTCTATTTTTTTATTTTTCTATTTTTTTCTATCTCAATGTTTTGTTTTTGAAATCTTGCTTTCTTTTCTATGATTTATTTATAATCTATCAAATAAAACATTTTTTTTCATAGAAAACATGATTTATTAGCATGCATCACATTTATCCACAAAACAATAAATAATAATAATTTATTCTTCAAATAAAATCAAGAAATAAAATAAACTAAAACTATTTCTTCTATTTTCTATGTGCATTTAATTTATACCACCAATTAATTAAATAATCAACTATAAAGTAATAAGAAATATAGTATGACTAATTAAATGAAATTCTAAGGCAACTATATCATTTCTATATGTTTGTGTGTAGATTCCTTTTGACCACAAGTCGCCACCAATCGACTAGACATCTATTCTTGCCAAGAGTATATTCTTGTTATGCACATGAGTCAAATTTTGGTCAACAATCATTAAAATAGTAATATTAAATTGAAAATTAATTACTGAAAATAGGGGTCGTGACACTATCAAAAGAACAAATGGGAAGAAAATTGTATAGGATTGTATAATTTGATGGAGGACTGAAATATTATTCAAATTAAGACCTCTATAAAAGAGGTATTTGAAACCAATTATGATCATCAAGAATAAAAATAAAGTTGTAGTTTTTTGTGTAATATTTTTTGGTAGTGTTTTATTCTCTTTTCTCTATCTTTGTCCACCTTCCGGTTTAACACACTTGATCCTGATTACTAGCATCATTTCTTTTTGAATCATACATTCTGTCTCTTAATCATTATTCATCTGATTAAGTCTATCGCCCCCTTTGATTAAATTAATCAATTTAATTTAATTAACCTTACCTTTCTGTTTAATTAAATAATTCATTTTATTTGATTAAATCCCTAAAGTCTTCTTATTAAATTAAATAAATTAAACATTATTTAATTTAATCTAACATTATCCCCTTTAGTTAAATAAATCAAAATCATTTATTTAATTAAACCCTTCCTCTCAATTTGATTTAAATCAATTCATAAATTTAAGTCTAAATTGTCACATCTCCTAATTCCTTATTAAATTGATCAAAATCTTGATTAAATTAATCTCAATCACTAAAATCCTCTAGAGAAGGCAAGTTGCACAATAAATCAATTAATTTGATTTATTTAATTCTCTATTTTCTCTCAACATGGTATCAAAAGGGAATATTCCCTCATTTGAATTCAAAAAGGCCAAGTGGACTTGGTCCTTCCAACAAGGCATTCAATGCCTCTTACATGTCCTTGTGCATTGAGCCAAGTGACATTAACTCCATTTCTCTTTCCCTCTCACATGTCACATTCAAAATTTAAATTTGAATCCAACGGCATTTATCATGCACATTGACCAAAATATGCTCATTCCTCAACCATTCACATCTTGACAAGTGGCACTTGGGCATTGGATGTTGAATGATCCCACATTGCTTATTTGCACTCTCTCTTCCATCTTGGAAATCTATAAATGAGAAACTCTTCCTCTCATTCAACATCCACAATTTGAGTAAAATTATTATACTCAAATCCATCATCATCCACAACCATTCATATGCAAAGTTACTCTCTTCAATTGAGAACTAATTTTGCTCATTTCATCCATACATTCATCACATTTTCACATTTGCACCAAGGTTATGCTCAAATCTTTTTGGAGATTTGACAATTTCTTCATCAATCTACATTGCAACTTAGGAATTGGGAAAGGGCCAATTGCAACACTTCATTGGCACCAATTCCCCCATAAGATCATCATGCTATTAGCTTAATTAGGATTGCTTTCATTGTTATTTGAGTTTTGTTATTTATTTCCTAATTTTAGCTTTGAATAGATGGATTTTATGGGGAATATCTCATATTTGCATGCATTTTTGATCTAACATCTAACCATGTTTGTCGTCTTTGTGCATTTGTAGGTTTAGGGGTTCACATTTTGGCGCTAGAAGGAGGGCTTGAACCATCTCATCATGTTTTTTTGTGGAAAATTCTATCATTTTCACGTTTTTTTATCACACACAGGAAACTGCAACGTGAATCAGGCACGCGATCCTGTATTGCACCGCGAACTCAGATGCGGCACTGTATTGCACTGCACCTCTCGAAGACCACGACACCAAACAACACCACAATTGCTTCCCGTGTTTGAAATTTGAAAATTTGCCAAACTCCGTCGCTTCCAAACTCCACCGCACTTGCAGTCTGTGTTTTTGCAGAGTACCGCATATAGTCGACCGTCTGGCACTGTATGGCATCGCTTGTTTCCTAAACAACACCGCACCTTCTAACTTCGTCGCACCTGCTAAACTCCACCGCGGGGAACAATTTGCTTTTAAATTTGGACACATTTTTTTTTAATTTTTGAATTTTTTGAGCATTGAATTTGTTTGCTATATTTTTGCTTTCTGTTTTCTGTCATTTTTTGCAGGTTGGAGAAAAGGAAGAAGCTTATCATGATACCATGTTCACAAAACCAAAGTGTTCATAAACACTAAAAGTGTTCTTTAACACTCCTTAAGAAAATTTGTTAAGTATCTTTGGCCTTAGGAAAGTTAAATTTACTTTGGGACTAAAAAGAACAAGCAACCTTTTTTTTATGACACCATGCTTATTTTTTTTACAAAGTTTTTTTTAAACACTCTATAAAGGATTTGATAAGTTCTTTGATTTTAGAACACTAGTTTTCTTTTGGGTTCTAAAATTAACAATCAAATTTCCTTTCAAAAGTTGCCAAGGGGCTAAAAAGAACTTTAGGAAAACACACTAGATTTTGTTTAAAAGGTAACAATTGAACAAGGAAAACTCACACTTCATTTGGTGCTTAAAAGGAAGTCATCATTGCTTTGAGGTTTAAAATGAACAAATGTTTTCCATGTTTTGCAAAATTTTTTACAAGTTAATATCATTCAAAATGTGTATGCGCTTCTCTCGCGCTTCATTGTGATCTTGAGAATTAAAAATATTTTAGTGATATTAGGTTGTTAAAAAGATTGCCTTCACATTTCAATTTGGGCATTTTAAAATTGAACAAAACATGCGAGCGTGAATAAAACTTATTGTGAGTGTTCTCCTTTTGTTTTTAAACAAAGGTTGATCGAACTATGAATATGTTTGTTCGCTATTGTTTATCTTAGAGGGCCTGCCTTGTGGGAAAAAGTAATCACCCAAGGGAACGACCCAATCGGGAACACGCTAAAGCCAAGCGACTTCCAACCGGTATATAAGTGTGGATTCTTGAGGAAAGTTCAAGAATCACGAGGATTATTCCGACGAGATGGACAAAAATGGACTCTCGCCGATGTTGGATAATCCCCCACGAATGAAATTCCTGCACTAGAACCCTTTGTTTAGAAAAAGGCCAAAACCTTGTCTATCTTGTTGGTGCAAAAGGTCATGTCCTTTGAAGTCGCCCCACGTTATACATGCGGTCTTGTTGTAGAAATGGAAAGTATGCCATGGGAGATTCATGGGTACTAATGCTTGGCTGACCCGAATAAGTGAGTGTCATGGAGGGGAGCTAGTGTGGTCAAGCATTTAGCCATTCACACAAGATATGTGCAGCTAGATTTATCCAAGTGGGAACCCAACAAGATATTGCCTCATCATCCTAGGAGTGTAAAAGTGCTTGGAAGAAAAGAATACATTGCTTGGTTCTCAAAAACTTTTGAAAACAAACATACACAAGACCTTCAAATTTCAAACCCCTTGTGAGAAACAAATACTCTTGATGAATTTAGACACTCTTGCTTTCCCTAGGAATCATATTCCTAGAGGTTTCTAAGTGCACAAATTCTACCATCATTTGTTTTCAACAAGGTTAAACATAAGGAACTCTTGCCCTATTTTGCTCGATTTCCACACAGTGGACCTTGTGGGATGAGAAAGAAAGTGGGACACTAGATATATAGTTTGAAACATGAGCAAGCAAGTGCCTTTGGTAACAAATAATTCATTAAGCCAAGATAAAAAACAAACAAATCACACATGTGCTTGTTCTCTTTTGGGTCTTATGGTTTTTATAAACATTGGTCTTTTGGTTTGAATTACTTCTAGGGAAAAGCATGTTCTTCATCACCTTGGTCTTGTAATTAAGTCCTCATAGGGTCATCTAGGATCAAAATCATCACTTCATCCATCCAAACGTCAATCAAATTTCCATCTCACCAACAACTTTTGGAACTTTGCAAACATCACTTATGCTAGACTTTTGGGAAATCAAAATCACCTTGTTTGACTTAACACACCTAGTCAAATTATCAATCTTCTTGAACAAATTTGCCTCTAGGATAACACAACTTCCTGAGGTCTACTAGTTCATGATCACTTTCATTGGCTTAACACACTTAGCTAATTCATTCTCTTATGCGAGTTTTCCCTAGGATAACACAACTTCCTAGGGTTTACAAGTTTACCATCATCTTGTTTGGCTTAACACACCCAGTCAAACTATTCTCCAAATTGAATCAAATCAATTCCTAAAAGTCTAGCATTGGTCCAAAGTTCCTAGAAGTTCAAACACCCATATCATTCACCACTTTCATCCTCCATCTCATCATTGATCCTAATCACCTTAGAGGTTGACTCTCGCAACAAGATCACAACACAAGAGGAACATGGAATTCAAACTCGATTCATCTATCATGAGTAATCCAAGTCAACCAAACTATCCAAGTCTCACAATGCCAATTGATTATCAAAACTCACATTTATGCATGGCATCATTATCTCCTCCAAACTTCAACAATACGAATGTGAGTATGCCCAATCTAAAGTTTGGAATACCTTTCCCAATGATAGATTTAAATTCAAGTCCAAATCTGCAAATCTATCAGCCAAACACTCAATGCATGAGTTTTCCAAACAACATTATCCCACCAAATCCATACATGCCAAGTGCGACTTTACCAAACATGACCATTTCAAATCCACACTTGGTAAACTTTGGGGTCAACATGTTTGCAAATCCCATCAATGTTGTTCAAAATACAAGCAATATGTTGACCGCTCTAGGTATTGATCCAAGTGAAGGTAACACCATGCAAAATCAAAGTTACCTAAATCAACCTATAATGCCAAATCAAAAAATCATACTAAATCCCCCATTTTTGCCATCGATATCACAACAACAGATGGCAACCATCCAAGCAACCCCAACAATCAACACCATTCCCAATCCACCGCCACTGCCACCGCCACCACCGCCACCGCCAAAAAACAACATGACAAATTCATTCTCCATCATGTTGCAAGCCGCTCAAGAAGCTTCCTGCAAAAAGGCACTCCAAAACCAACAAGCTGCACAACTAGCTGCTCAACAAACACAAGCAGCTCAAGTAGCCCAACAAGCTCAAGTCCAGCACCAGGCTCGACAGGCGCAAGCACAATTCCAGGCACTATTGCAAGTAGTCCATCAATAATTAGCACAACAAGGAGCCCAACAAAAATATTTTTTGGCACAACAACAACTAGCCCAACAAAAAACTTTGTTGGCACAATAGCAACAAAACCAACAACAAGCTTTGTTGGAACAACAACAACAAGCGTTGTTGGATCAACATCAAACACAGGACTTACTCCCACAACAAATATTGCAAGTGATTCCCACCACAATCATTCAAAATGATCATCAAGATCCTTTGACCAATGATAATGTTGAAAATGTCTCTACATCACCTAATGAGTTAGAGGACATATCTCAAGAATTCACTCTAAAGCATGATGAACATCTTTCACCAAGGTCTAGCAATGATCCTTTCCAAAACATATGGACATCTTTTGACCTCATAACATTTGAGAAACTTCCTATGCCTAGTGAAGATATCCAAGAAAGCAATCCATTCTTTGAAATTGACCCATGTCAAGAACTTGATCCAAAGCATGTCGAAAGCAATTTTGAAATCATTCAAGATCAAGAATTTGCATCTCCAAGATACTACAATGGTATAATGGACACTCTCCTATCCATACAAGATGACCACATCCACATAGAACATACTCCTCCATCTACCCATGAGATGCTTTCTTTGGATGGACACGTAGATGATCTTCATTCAAAACAAGAGTCTCATACTCTTGATATCATTACCAAGGAACAAGATTCTCCTACTCTTAACATTTATAAACATGATCAAGATATAGAGAGATTCAGAGACATATCAAAAATGGGTCATGAATAAGTTTTTGGTCAGAAACCGATTTAGCGTCATCCATTCTAAACTTCTTCAAAAATTCCTTAACATACTTAGATTGTGAAATGAATATCCCTTTTGATCAACTTGAAGTCCAAGGAAGAAATTCAGTTCACCAATCATAGACATTTCCAATTCTTTTTGCATCTCATCAACAAAATTCTTACACGTACCTTCATTTACACCAAAAATGATATCATCAACATACACCACAATTATCAACATCTTACCTTTCTCAATCTTAAAGTAAAGATTGTTGTATGCGGACCCCTTGCTGAATCCCTATTTTTTCAAGTACTTATCCAACCTAGCATACCAAGCTCTGGGAGCTTGCTTCAGACCATATAAATCTTTCTTCGATTTACAAACCATATCCGGTTTATCAGATAGTGAAAAACCTTTTGGTTGCTCCAAGTATACTTCTTCCAATTCCCCATTTAGGAATGTAGACTTGACATCCATTTGATATACCTTGAAATATTTATGTGCTGAAAATGCCAAGAACATCTGAATGGCTTCCATTCTTGCTACAGGTGCAAAATTTTCTTCAAAATCTATGCCTTCAACCTGTGAATATCCTTTACATACTAGTCTTGCTTTATTCCTAACCACTTCACCATCTTCATTCAATTTGTTTCTAAACACCCATTTTGAACGAATCAAATTCTTGTTTGCAGGTCTAGGGACAAGTTCCCAAGTCTCATTCTTCTCTATCTTTTGTAATTCCTCTTTCATTGCTTTCATCCACCTTTCATCATTACATTCTTCATTCACAGTCTTAGGTTCTATCTTAGAAAGTAAACACAAGTTTACCTCAAAAACTTTGCTTCTTGTCTTCACTCCTTCATTTTTGTCTCCAATTATCTAATCCTCTAGATGATTTTTCTAAACATATTTAGGAGTCTTCAATGTAGTTTCCGGATTCTCTTCTTCTTCTTCACCTTTTTCTTTCTCTTCCTTCTCTTCTTCCTAAACTTTCTCACAGATAGGTTCATCGGGTTCAACTTCAGTTATCTCCACTAGTCTATACATACCTTCATAAACCTTCAAATTAGTAATTTCAATGATTTTTCTCGGCCTTTTATTAAAAAATCTATAAGCTTTGTTGTTATTAGAATAACCAAGGAAGATTCCTTCATCACATATAGCATCAAACTTTCCAAGGTTTTCTTCATCTCTTCTAATGTAACATCTACTACCAAATACCTTAAAGTATTTTGCAGTAGGAGTCTTACCAGTCCATAACTCATAAGGATTCTTAGTGTTGTTACCCCTAATTTGAACTTTGTTAAAAATGTAAACAACAGTATGTATAGCTTCTTTCCAGTACACATCAACAACATTTGATTCTTTGATCATGGTTCTAGCTGCCTCTTGTACAGTCTTGTTCTTTCTCTCAAAAAATCCATTCTACTATGAGGTTCTAGGAGTAGAATAATTTCCTTTTATGCCATGCTCTTCATAGAATGCATTGAATTCACCGGATGTAAACTCTCCACTTCTATCAGATCTTAAACATTTAATTCTCAGATTTTCCTCATTTTCTACTCTTGCCTTAAACACCTTAAATCTATCAAGAGCTTGAGATTTTTCTCTAAGAAATGTAACCCATGTCATCCTAGAGTAATCATCAATTAAAATCATAAAGTAGTTGTCACCATTCAGGTTACCTGTTCTTGTAGGTCCACAAAGGTCTATATGAATTAATTCAAGAATTCTGATAGAAGATTGATCTTTTCCCTTGAAACTGCATCTTGTCTGCTTTCCCATTTGAGAACTTCTGCAGATTGAATTAGAAGGCTTTGTGATTATAGGAAGATATCTCACAACTTCTCTATAGGATAAATGCACCAATCTGTGACACAATTTTGGCTCTTAAGATGCCACTTTTTTTTTTGAAATCAGCAAAATCTGATTTGCACAAAAAAATGAAGATAGTTACACTCAAAATTTCAAAATGCGGCAAGAAAAAAAGTTGAAGTGCTCCGAGTCTAGTTTCTAAGCTACTATTTTTTTTTGAAATTAATGAAGATTAAGAGTCTCAAAAGGGGGAGGGGGGGTAAAACAGGTCTTGTTTTTATCAAAAAAAATAGCATAGAGCCTGCAGGCTCCCCCCTTTTTGATTAACTTTTTTTTAGAATTTCAAAAATCCCAACTGTGAGAAATTAGCTAACACCATTTAGTTTATCCTCCTTCTTTCAGATAATTTTTTAATAAATATATAATATTTTATGAATTTTCAAAGTGGACACATCCTGAAAAGCTGAAATTTGAGCATGCTCCCCCCCAAATCTTTTGCAAACTAATCAAAAATTGATTTTTTTTCATCATGTGTAGAATGGAGTCTAGTTTCAAAAAATTTAATTTGTTTCACGTTCCGTTGAACGTGTAAAAATCAATCCTAAACCTAACACATGTTGGTTTTTGACCAAAAACAAAGGCATTTACAATAGAAGCCATGGATCAAAACCTTAACTAAATCAAAATGATTTTTTTATATATATTTAGATAGCTAAGAGAGAGGTTAATATTATCACAATTTTTTTATAAACTTGCATTGAAATACATGCAAATGAGATGGGGAGCACAGACAAAAATATGAGAAAATTTGGCAAATCCTGTTAATTAACACGTCCAAAGCAGGCCATTTGGCGAGTGCCGAATTTGGCGAGCACCAAATGACTCATCACATTTGGCGAGCGCCAAATGGCCTGCTTTGTATAGAACTAGAATTTCCCCTCTTTGGTGAACAACTTTCATAATGCTTAGAGTGCACAGTTTATGATCGTAGATGGATAGTCAAGGTTTTACCTTTCATACCTTCTCTAACTCGTTATCATTACTGGATAACTCTTTATCCCTCTGAAGTCTCTATCTCTCAGGTCTCACTCCCTCCCATGCAACCTAGACAACTCTCTCAGTCCAATCCCCTTTCTCAGGTCTCTTTTCCTCCCACATAGGTACCTAAATAAATTTGTCTCACTCCAACCCCCTTTCTCACTCTCCCTCTTTGGTCTTTTTATCTCTCTCACTCCATCTCCCTCTCTTAGGTTGTTATCTTTGTCTCAAGTCTCTCTCTCAAGTCTCTCCCTCCTATCCCCTCTCCCTCTCTTAGGTCTATCACTCACTCACCCCCTCTATCTCTCTCCTATTCCCTCTCTCTCACTCACTCTATCTCTCTCCCTCTCTCTCTCACTCTCTCTCGAGTATCTCCATCCCCCCTCTCTCACTCACACACACTCCCTCTCTCTCACTCTCTCCCACTATGTATCTCTCCCTCTCTCTTAGGTCTCTCCCTCCCACCTCCTCTCCCTCTCTCTCTCTCTCAAGTATCTTCATCCTACCCCCTCTCCCTCTCTCTCTTTGTCTTGATTATCCCCCTCCTACCCCCTCTCCCTCTCACAATCACTCCCTCTATATCTCTTCCACTCCCTCCCTATCTCACTCCCTCTATCTATTTTTGTCTACCTCTCCATCTCTCTCAAGTATCTCCCTCGCACCACCCCTCCCTCTCTCTCATGCCCTATATCTCTCTCCCACTCTCTCTCTCAAGTCTCTCCCTCCCACCCACTCTCCCTTCTATCCCCTCTCCCTCTTTTAGGCCTCTCTTTGTATCTCTCACTCACTCCCTCTATCTCTCTCCCACATCCTCTCTCTCTCTCTCACTCCCTCTATCTTTCTTCCTCTCTCTCTCTCCCTCTCTCAAATATCTCCCTTCCATCTCCTCCCACTCTCTCTATCTCCCTCTATCTCATGTATCTCCCCCCACCCCCTCCATCTCTCTTGAATCCCTCTATCCCGAGTATTCCCTCTCCCCCAAGTAATCCCTCTCCCTCCCACTCCCTCTCCATCTCTCAAGTCTCTCTCTCACTCCATGTATCTCTCCCATCCCTCTATCTCTTACTCCCTCTCTCTCCTACTCTCTTAGGTATCTCCTTCCCACCCCTTCTCTCCCACTTTGTCTCCCTCTCCTTCTCTCTTGGGTGGCTCCCTCCCACCCTCTCTCCCTCTCTCTTAGGTTTCTCTCTCCCACCCTCTCTCTCTCTATGTCTCCCCTCTCTCTCTCTCCCTCTCTCTCTCACTCACTCTATCTCTCTCACTGTCTCTCTCCTCTCCTCCTCCCTCTATCTCTCTCCCCTTTCTCTCCTCTCTCTCAGGTCTCTCCCTTCCCACCCTATCTCTCTCTTTCTCTCTCTCTTTGTCAAGTCTCCCCCTCCTACACCCTTCCCCTCTCATAGTGACTCCCTCTATCTCTCTTCCACTCACTCCATCTCTCACTCTCTCTCTCTCTCCTTCTCCCTCTCCCTCTCCCTCTCTCTCAAGTATGTCCCTCCCACTACCTCTCCCCCTCTCTCTCTCAAGTAGAGGGTTTAGGGATTAAGGGTTGAGGGATTAAGAGGGTATGGGGGTTGATGGATTAGGGTTTAAGGGTTAAGGGTTGAGGGTTGAGGGAGTAAGACAGTATAGGGGTTGAGGGATTAGGGTTTAAGGGTTGAGGGTTGAGGGTTGAGGGTTGAGGGTTGAGGGTTGAGGGATTAAGAGGGTATGAGGGTTGATGGATTAAGAGGGTATAGGGGTTGAGGGATTACAGTTTAAGGGTTAAGGGTTGACAAGGTATAGGGGTTGAGGAATTAGGGTTTAAGGGTTGAGGGTTAAGGGTTAAGGGTTGAGGGATTAAGATTATAGAGGGGTTGAATTATTAGGGTTTAAGGTTTGAGGATTGAGGGGTTGAGGGATTAGTGTTTAAGGATTGAGGGTTGAGGGATTAAGATTGTAGAGGGGTTGAGGGATTAGGGTTTAAGGGTTGAGGGTTGAGGGGTTGAGGGATTAAGAGGGTATAGGGGTTGAGGGATTAGGGTTTAAGGGTTGAGGTTTGAGGGATTAAGAGAGTATGGGGGTTGATGGATTAGGATTTAAGGGTTAAAGGGTTGAGAGTTAGAGGATAAGAGGTATATAGGGAGTTGATTAGGGTTCCAATGGTTAGGTTGTGTGATTATAGGGGTTGAGGGATTAAGGTTTAAGGGTTGAGGAATTGGTGTAGGCAGAGGGATTAAGAAGGATATGGGGAGTCAAAGTTAGGTTTCCCAAAGGTTGAGGGTTGAGGGATTAAGAGGGTATGGGGGTTGATGGATTAGAGTTTAAGGGTTAAGAGTTGAGGGGTTGATGGATTAAGAGGGTATAGGGGTTGAGGGATTAGGGTTTAGGGGTTAAGGGTTGAGGGTTGACAGGGTTGAGGGTTAAGGTTTAAGGGTTGAGGGATTAAGATTATAGAGGGGTTGACTAATTATGGTTTAAGGGTTGAGGATTGAAGGGTTGAGGGATTAGTGTTTAAGGGTTGAGGGTTAAGGGTTAAGGGTTGAGGGATTAAGATTGTAGAGGGGTTGAGGGATTAGGGTTTAAGGGTTGAGGGTTGAGGGGTTGAGGGATTAAGAGGGTATAGGGGTTGAGGGATTAGGGTTTAAGGGTTGAGGTTGAAGGGATTAAGAGGGTATGGGGGTCGATGAATTAGGATTTAAGGGTTAAGGGTTGAGGGGTTGAGGGATTTTGAGGGTATAGGGGTTGAGGGATTAGGGTTTAAGGGTTGATGAATTAAGATTATAGAGGGGTTGAGGGGTTGAGGTATTACGAGGGTATAGGGGTTGAGGGATTAGGGTGTAAGGGTTGAGGGTTGAGGGATTAAGAGGGTATGGGGGATGAGGGATTAAGGGTTGAGGGTTGAGGGATTAAGAGGGTATAGGGGTTGAGGGATTAGGGTTTAAGGGTTGAGGGTTAATGGTTAAAGGTTGAGGGATTAATATTGTAGAGGGGTTGAGGGATTAGGGTTTAAGGGTTAAGGGTTAAGGGTTGACAGGGTAAAGGAGTTAAGGGTTTAGGATTTAAGGGTTGAGGGTTAAGGGTTGAGGGTTGAGGGATTAAGAGGTTATGGGGGTTGATGGATTAGGGTTTAAGGGTTAAGGGTTGAGGGTTGAGGGATTGAGAGGGTATAGGGGTTGAGGGATTAGGGTTTAAGGGTTGAGGGTTGAGGGTTGAGGGTTGAGGGTTGAGGTATTAAGAGGGTATAGAGGTTGAGGGATTAAGGTTTAAGGGTTGAGGGTTAAGGGTTAAGGGTTGAGGGATTAATATTGTATTAGGATTTAAGGGTTGAGGGATTGAGAGGGTATGGGGGTTGATGGATTAGGGTTTAAGGGTTAATGGTATAGGGTTCATAGTTTAAGGGTCCCACTCCCACTCCCTCTCTCAGGTCTTCCCCCTCACATGTAACTGAATAAATTTTTTCCCTCTCAAGTGTGTCTCTCTTGGGTCTCACTCCCTCCCATGCTACCTACACTAATTAGTGTCACTCCAATTCCCTCTCACAATCCCTCTTTGTCAGGCCTCACTTACCTCCCACCCTACTTTCTTAGGTCTATCCTTCCCACCCCCTCTCTCCTACTTTGACTCCATCTATGTCAGGACTCACTTGTACCTCCCACCCTACTTTCTTAGGTCTCTCCTTCCCACCCCCTCTCTCCCACTTTGACTCCCCCTCCTTCTCTCAGGTGTCTCCCTCCCACCCTCTCTCCCTCTCTCTCTCTTAGGTTTCTCCCTCCCACACCCTCTCCCTCCCCCCCTCTCTCTTTGAAGTCTCTCCCTCCTATCCCCTCTCTCTCTCCCACTCCCTCCTCTCTCCCACTCCCTCTCTCAGGTCTTTCCCCCCACCATATAACTGAATAAATTATTTCCCTCTCAAGTTTGTCTCTCTTGGGTCTCACTCCCTCCCATGCTACCTACACTAATCCTCACTCCAATGCCCTCTCTCACAATCCCTCTCTGCCAGGCCTCACTTACCTCCCACCCTACTTTCTTAGGTCTCTCCTTCCCACCCCCTCTCTCCCACTTTGACTTTGTCTCCTTCTCTCAGGTGTCTCCCTCCCACCCTCTCTTCCTCTCTCTCTCTTAGGTTTCTCCCTCCCATGTCCTCTCCCTCTCCTCTCTCTCTCTCAAGTCTCTCCTCCCCCCCTCTCTCTCTCTCTCCTAGTCCCCCCCTCTCTCTCTCACTCCCTCTATCTCTCTCCCACTTTGTCTCTCTCCCTCTCTCTTAGGTCTCTCCTTTTCAAAACAACATATTTGGCACTCTCCAAATTTGGCGAGCGCCAAATGTGTTTTACCTTGAAATGGTAAAATAAGGCTTGACCTCGTGATTCAGGCCTACATTCTCATGAATTTGTCTGGTTCAACGCTTTATCTGAGTTAGAAACACCCTTTTTTATGTAGATGACTTCATATTGTACCAATCTATGCTTGATCCATCATGTTTTTACCACCAATCTACATGGTAGACAACGTAGAAAAAGACATTATGAAGTTTCTACATCATTTTACATTATCTGAGGTAATATATTCATTTTGGTAAATTGAAATGTTAATATTTAGTATATTTGTTTGTTTTTGACAATATAAACTAAATTTCCTTAATGATTTTATTAATCATAAAAATTGGACATATAATTCAACATTGAATTAGATGGGATTTGCATAAAAAAGTTCAATTTTTATGAGTTTGAAGAACAAAAAAATTAAAAACATGACATTTAATTAACATAAATTTACTTATGAATTCTATTTGCATTGCTTATAGTAGTCCATTTCTAGCATGGCTAGTGGAATTAATTGTATTTCATTCTTTTTCAATTAATTTGGAAAACTTTTATTTTCATCTAATTTGGAAAACCTAATAGCTTTCATCAATGTTAATGCAAGTTTCCATTAATTTTTTTGTTCCATAAAAATTTCACCTTCATTGAACATGTGATTAGATAAATTCAAGTGATTTGACATAGTTGTTAATGCAAGTTTCCATTCATTCATACCATTTACCTTTCTAATAAATTAAAAAATGGGAAATTTTGTGCAATTGAGAATGCTTATTGTCTTTCTAAGTTACCTCATTGCCAAAGAGATAGTGAATGATTATAAGATATAGCATCACAAAACCTTATTTGAATTCATATTCTTCATGACTTCGTTGACAATCAAAAATTTGGTTTTGAGAAAAATAAACACAAGAGTCTCTAGTTTTCATTTAGGTGGCAACAACTTATACCCTAGGCCAGTGATGTAGAGCAGGGAGACAAAACCTTCAACAATCATTTAATTAGATCAGTTTCAAACAATCTTCAATCTCAAAAACCTCAATTCAATGCTGAACTGACCAATTCACATCTAAAACAAAACAAAGATCATCCATAAATAACAAGCTATGCTTTTCAATATGACTACCATTCTAAACCTCTGGAAGATTTTAACAAAACCCACCATATGTAAGTCTATTGCTCGAAATATTGTATTCATACAAAAGTCACTCCTAATAGAATGAAATAAACTCAATATTACTAGAAAATCTAATCCATGAATTGTTCATCATAACCTTTATAAAGTTAAAGTTCAATAATTCTAGTCAAAAGGTCCACAACTTCAAAATCAACGTTCCAAGCCTCTGGTGCAAGAGCACCTTATAAGCTCAATTTTGTCAAAAATGTCATCTTTTAGTGAGCATGGTCAAATGCTAGGATTTTAGTTAATGTTGAGTATATTGTGTTCAGTAAGGTCAATTAGACCATTTTATAATGTATTTGGAGCTAAGGGAGTTCAGTTGTGTCATAGCTTGCAATTTGGCTAAATGTGGTCAGAAAAGTTGCTAAAAGGTGCAAAAGTTGCAGAGTTCTAGGGAGTTGGAATGAAATAAAAATATGTTTAATAAACTTCAATTCCTCGAAGGAGAGGTTTTTGGTTGATTTGTACCCCATTTTTTTATCAAGAAGAACGTTATTTTCTAGAAATTTACTGGTTTCTCTCACTTTTCTTGTTGTTGTATGACCTCTACAGACTCTAAGATGATATGAAACTGGTTGTATGTTTTAGACTAATGAATTAGCTTTCATTTTCATCTATTTATAGGTTCTAACTCTTTTTATAGCGAAAGTTATATTGTTTTTACTACTACTACCTACTTTCGCAATGTTCTTGGATCGAGGGGTTTCATTATGTAATTCGACCCATTACACTTTTTCTACCTACTGTAACTTGTGGAATGGGTCCTCTAACTTTTAAAATACATGGCTAACCTATTTAGAATGTTGTGGGGTCAAGGTTGGGTGTTTGGGATGATGTTCTAGGACTGTAGCAGGGTCTTTTCATGGTGAAAATGAGGGCTTCAAGTGGTGTTTTGACAAAATATGGGAAGGACTATCCATGTAATGTATTATTCACCATGTGCAGGGTCTAGTAAGTGTGTTTGGTGCTTTGTATGGATCTAGCAGGTCCGGGAGATGGCAGTTTCATTAAAACCCCAAGTATTTTTCTTGAAATTGTGGGTTTGGTGTATTAGGAGTCTAGAGGTCTTGGACTTGGAAACAAATTAGGAAATTGGAGGTTTTGACACATAAAATAATTCTTTTTGAGGATTTTGAGTGAATATGTAGTGTTTAAAACATACTCTCTTTGTAAATTAGGCCAATTGAATAGCCTTTTCCAAGGTGGGTCTATTGGAAGTAATGTTGGTCCAAAGGAGTTGATGTTGGGGTTTACCTATGTTTTATAACTTGAAAATGGGTATCTTAATCATCCCTGATTTTGTCAAGTGTTTTGGAAAATCTTGGTGAAAAGGCCCTTGAACCGGGTTACCTATGCTACAAGGGAAAGCTTGGTAGAAGTTAGGATTTTCAGTTGAACATTTGGTTTTTCTTTGGAATCTAATTGATTCTAATTGATTTGCTGTATTGAATGGTTTCCACCCCTCTCTGCATCAAAAATGGTGTTTCTTGGTAAGTTAAGTGATCAAGTTGTGTGTAAGTCTATTAAGATCCTTCCTTTAAATCCTTGAACAAGTTCATTGTGGATCCCTACATGTACTGCATCAACCTCTAGGTAGTTTGCCAACTCTTCAAACACACTCAAAATACCTACTCTAATATCTAACCCTACAGAAATCTAACTCCATCATGTATGAAAAATATTGTGTAGCATAGACATGTTTGATAATTCCAAACAAATCGCTACCTTCTTTCATAAAATGGTTTGGTGTGTTTCATAATTAATGCAATGTAATCGGTGATATCAATATTTTTGTAAAATGCATTACTTACTTTTGTTCTATGTGTGTTTGTGAACATGTAGAATTGAAGGTCATGCTGAGGAAATGACCGAAGCCTCTAACACCAGAAGAACCTGTAACTAAAAATGCAAGGAGAAGAGAATAAAAAAATGTAGCTCATGAAGCAAAGGAATTGCAGCCCATACATCCACAAATTCCCGTGCAATCTAAGAGAGATGTTAAATTGGAAAAACAAAGGGCATGAATGAGGAAATTTCGTGGAAGGACAGGAATGTATACAAAAGTTGGGGGCACATCATCAACCATAGGTGAAGCTCAATTCACATCTCCAGTTGAAGACACATTGACAACAACATGTGGTTTTCCAGGTACATCGGAAATTGCATCTCCAATTGAAGACACACCATCAAAAACATTGTGTTTTGAAAGTATATCAACAAACACATCTCTATTTGAAGGCACTCCACAAACTACATCTCAAGTTGGAGGTACAACATCGTTTACATGTCAATCTCAAGGTATGTCATCAATTGCACCTCCAATTGAAGGTACACGATCTACCCTTGATGTTGTTGACCTTCCCAATATTGACACAAATTTACATTTGAGAACTCCTCCTAGAGTTTTGCATAGAAAACCTACATTTTTATTGATATTGATTCCAATGTTTTGAAATGGATGCCTAATAAGATTCCAAAATGTACATGTCAAAGATATGCACAAAGGATATGGAGTTTTTTTTTTGCGAAGCTAAATGAGGGTGGAAGATGCCAACTATTTGTTGAAATGATGAGGCAACTCAAATTTAGGCCCACCATGAAGGCTCTTGGGCTATGAGTTTTGAATGACTCAAGTGAAAATTCCATTGTAAAGAACTTGATGAGTGCATATGAGAGTGTGTGTTCCACCTCACACACAAAGGATAGTTGTGCCACACGACATGTGATGACAACAACACTGTTAAGCAGTCAAACAAGGAACAAGGTGAACCTTACAAAGGCAAGTAAGTCTTTAAAAATAAGTAGATCATCTCTAATGAGATCCAAAGGAAGGCGTGAAAGAGTGGAGGATCCAAATAGCAATGAGTTATGGGCATTTTTGGGTAGAGTGCCACGGAAAGACACAACAATTGCTCAAGGCTTGAGATAATTAATTGTGAATTATTGGAAGGATAAAACAAGGACCTCTCCTAATCAAAGATATGTTGTAAGAAGGAGAATTGGTAGTAAAACCCATGAGCCACATCCAATGCATTATTTGGATACCACTTAAACCCAATTTTTTTTCTGATTTTGTACAAAAGTTTCCTGAAATTAAAATATGTCAAAGGTATTTTGAAATGCTAAAGCCTTTTTATGTCAAAATAAATCACACATGCACTACTTGTTGTTGTAGGATTCATATTGATTTTTCTAACCATTATGATGTTTATCGATGTATATGTGTAGATATGCATACTGACAATGTTTTGCAGGAATGTAACATAATGCCTCCATCTAAATCGTCAAGGAAATTTTTGTCTTCCATTTTATGTGAAAGTGAGGATGGTCAAATTGTTTACAAAAAATCATGTTTGGATGGCACATGTGATCATTGTGGTGGCATGCAAAATTTTCCAATTTTCCAACACATGGCTAGTACACACACAATTGGAGACAAAATTGTGGAATTTGGCAAATATAAGATAGTGGCATACAATATAATAAATGGGAAAGAAGCAAATAAGTGTGAATTGGTCAGTGATAAGATTCCAGTGTATCAGTTTATGGGCATTTTTCATGATCAGGTGGTCTATGATTATGCAACACATACACAGAGCACAATGGTTGGAATCATAGTTCAAGTTATGCAAGGACACATTTCCACTTCGTCATATCATTTTAGTTGTCGACTTCACTGAGAATGACTCACTACAACCACAGAATGAGGTGCAATCACAATACTACAAATATGTCCAGGTTGCTATATTTGTGCATATAACATTCATTCATGCAAATGATAGTACAGAGGAAAATAGGAAAGTATTGAGGGAGTATCACTTTTACATCAGTGATGATCACACACATTCTATAGAGCTTGTTCAAGGTTGCTTTCATATGTTCTATGTTGATCTGGCTAGCAGGAGCATATCATTTAGTCAACATATCACAATTCAAGAACGCTAGAATGTTTTACTGGTTGAGCAGGATGCAAAGGATTCGTGGTGTTCAACATATGTGGAACTTCTTAGAGGTCGGGCATGGAAAGGGGGAGCATGATGGAGTAGGTGCATGTATCAAAAGTGCCCTAGCACAAGAAGAGTTAAAGTACACAAATAGTGTAAAGTTGACAGATGCAAGATCAATTGTCCAATGGTGCAATGCTGCAATGGGTCCAGGTAGTGAAGTTAATTCTTTAGTTCGTACACTAACTCGTTTGATTGCAAAATCTGATGAAACCTTCTAACGAAAGCTATGTAATCAGATGTATTGTCGAGCACTTGTGCGAATGTTTATTTTCTTTAAATTTTATCCTCGACGTTCGTCAGAATTTTGATGAATCGTTTTTTCGTCTACTTTTCAACGAAGATCTTTCGCCGAAATTTCGACAGACCTACAAAGTTAAATTGTGGTGGGCATAAATAAAAATGAGCTTGACTATTTATTGCGATAGTGTTTTGCTCGACGGTTTTCTTGGGGAAAATCAAAAGAAACTCAAGAAGATATCGCCAAGTTGAGGGTAGTCATTTTATTTTTCCAGAATTCATTTGTGAAGTCAAATTTGTACTTCCAAGTTTGAAAATCATATTTTAAAGCAACATATCATCAGATTTCATTTTTAGTCTTCTGCATTTTTAGAATTTCATTTCCAAATTTTAGACCTGACTTCACAAATTCTTTATAAGGGAATTGTTTATAACTGATGGAAAATTCTTGATGGATTTGGACAAAGATTATATTTGCAAGGTTTCAATTTTAACCCTAATGATCAATTTTCAATAGATTTGGGAGCCATAGCTAGATAATATCAAAGGTGTTGGTTGTTTTTTACTGTAACCAAGTTTATCTTCTAGACACATAGCATATAAAATCTCAGATAATACTTCCTTACAATACCATCAATCTATATTCTAACCCAATACTACTTATCAAATCCTTATATGAACATAGTCACCTATAACCTCACTCAAGCATTTTAATTAATTCCTTGAATTAAAGCCAAAATGAGAATTACACACACCATAATAGTGAGATGAACAAAATAACCCTTGATCATTTTATTCAAGATAATAATATATTCATACAATGGAGATACATGACCTTGAAATGAGTAATTTTCATTCAGATGCTAGTATTGTCTTGAAAATTAAGTACCCATGAAACTAAAACCTACAACAGAATGACACCAAACCTAAGAATAGTATCTTCACTATAATATCAAGCTCTTTACAAATTCGTTCTACAACTTCACTTAGACTCGACCTAAAGATATCTAACTTGCTAACCCATTTTTTTGGTCCTGAAATCCTTTTTATAGGGAAAATGAAGGAGCAACAAGCATCGGACCAAAAATACACCTGTCACTGGTCACTTGGACTACCTTATGACATTTCAAAAATTGGTTACAATAGCTGAGTCTCTGGAGAATCTTCTTGTTCATCCCGTCCACTGGAGAATAACTGTTGCATTTTTCAAACTTCGAAAACTTGCACCAAAACTACCACCAAGACATAGCCAAAAAATTTTATTACCATAACCGCTGAGTTGTTAACTATTGGTTGTAGACTCTATCCTATTCTTGTTTAGTTAAGTACTTTTCTACCCATCCTTGATATTCCTCATCCATTGGCCAATTAAAATTTACCACCTCATTTACCTTGGCACTATAAGGTGTATACTTTACTGCTACTTGATTCGCCTCCCTTTCAAAAGATTCCAAAAATATGCTAGTGTTAATGATTTTATCCATACTACTCATCAACATGTCATAATCCGAGTCATCACAAATCAATTTGATTTGTGCATTGACGATTTCATCTACCCTGTCCTGCTATTGCTGCAGTGATCTAGTATTTCCTTGGGCATCTACAATATTTGGTAAAGATGTGTCACTCCAGTCATCAAAAATTTTTACCAACTCTTTAATCCTCCTACTGAAATCATCAGGTAAGGCTTGGAAACCTTGCAGTGACTTCACAAAGTCTTGAGTAGGCCTTAATTGTTGAGGCCTATTAGCTGCATTTTGAGAATTTCATTTCCAAATTTTGTTGTGCAAGTTCAATATTTTGATTTTAGGAGTCTAACAATTAGAAATCATAGTAAAATCATAATTTAATAATTTCTAGAATTAGCTTTTGAAAGTGTTTTTTGGGGTCATTAACTTCAGACTATCTTCTCTTTTGCAGGGGTGGTTGCATGCCAAATTTTTTTGGTGTAAAATATCATAATTATTATATTTTGTTACCTGTGTATGATTAAAAATTATTGGAGTGTGAGTTTGATATTTTTTGAAGATCTAAATATTCAAGCTTGGTAAAGAAAAATCATGTCAGATAATATTAGTCCAGAACAAAATTAAGAGTCACTTGATAGATTGTGGGCTAGATTCAAAAGAAAGGGTGATGGGAAATGTTATTGTCCTTGCAATAATTGCAAGGGCTTAAAAACGAGAAGACTTTTAATCAGAACAACTGAGAAACATTGTAGGAAACATGGTCATGTTGAAGGGGGGCATGGTTATCGTCCATTGGTAAGTTTTTTATTATGTGTGTTTATATTGATTGAATTTGTAAATGTTTATATTGTTTTAACATTTGATAAATATATAAAAAATCACTTGATCATGATCATGGTTTATTTATGTATGTCATTATTATAAAGGTGGGGCACCCTAGGACACACGATATGAATTATCACGGCCTGAAAAATGTGGTTTTGCAAGCGGAGGAACATGGGGCTATGAATATCGAAGATGAAGTTAATGATCTTATGGAAGAAGATGATCATGCGCCAGAAAACACAATTGAAGATGATGGTACAAATACATTGATCCATGACACATGTAGTGGCACATCTGATCATGTTGATCGAGATGACTTTGATGATGTTCATGATTTACCTATACTTGAGAAGGCATACGAGCCCCTTTATGAAGGCTCCCAAAAAACTCTTCTCTCTGTTGTATTGTTGCTGGTGAACTTGAAGGTTATGAATGGTTTATCCAACATAGCAATCTCATGGATGTTAAGGTATGTCATATATGTCATCTTTTTTCATCTATTTTAATTGTTGTTAGTTCATCGCTACTAAATAAAGGATGAAGTATGTACCATTAATATTCTTTATATTAAGAAATTATTTTTTATTGTAGATTGATTGGTGAATTTTTGTTACCACCATCAAATATTTTACCTCACTCATACCGAGATTTATCTGGCATTATGAAAGATATTGGAATGGAGTATCAAGCAATAGATGCATGTCCCAATGATCATATTATATATCATAAACAACATGAATTTGCAACAGAATGCCCAGAATGTCATATCAGTAGATATCAAACATATCAATTAACAAAAAAGGTGCCTCGCAAGGTTCATCGTTATATTCCCATTATTCCACGTATGCAACAATTATTTAGGTGTGAAAGCTTAGTGCAATTTATGGATTACCATGCACGAAATAGAAGTGGAGATGAGATTCTTCAAATGCCTGCGGATGGTTCTACATTTAGGGACATGGAGGAAAAATGGCCACACTTTAAAGAAGAACCTCGTAATCTCAGGCTTTCATTGGCAGCAGACGGTGTCAATCCATTTGGAGAGCTGAGATCTATTTAATCGGTGTGGCCTGTTTTTGTTATCAATAATAACATTCCTCCATGGATGTCAATAAAGAGGGAGCACATAATGGTGGCAATGATTGTTCCAAGTATTTGTTTACATCAATTTTCTTTAATATAGTAGCATCTCATTTGTCTTATTTGTTGCATAATGACCTATATGTTTTTTCATTTAATAGTCATGTACATGAATTTATATATATTGCAGTAAAATGGTTCTAATAATTATGTAATGTTTATGTTCATTCAACTAGGTAAGTACCAAGTTAAATATATGAATGTATATATGGAGCCTCTTATTGACGAGTTACTAAAGTTATGGAATGGAGTGACTATGTATGACATATCGAGACCAATAGGAAAAAGACAATTTGAATTCCATGCAATGCTTGTATGGACAATTCATGATGCCCCAGGGCTAACACATTTTTCTGGTATGTTATAACGTTCAACTGCATGACTTTAACGATATTTTATTTTATGAAGTAGATATCATGCATATTTTTTAAATAATCTATTCAATATATATAATTATAAAAATTGACATATTTAATCCAATTATATATGATTTGCAGGTCTTCAAACAAAGGGAAAATTTGCATGTCCAATTTGTGGTCCAAAGATGAAATCTCGTCATTCAACAAGTTTAGGAAAGCAGGTGTTTGATGAGTATAGGCACTTCCTCCACATAAATCATAAGTATCGAACTACTGAAAAACATCTTTTTAATGGGAAAGAAGAGACTACATCAAAACCACGAAGAATGACACCTCGCCTATGGAAGTTGGAATATAATAGAATTAATCGTCAAGGTTATACATCAAATCAAATTGTTTATCTATCATTTATGATATGTTTTAAATTTATATTTTTATATTGTGTTGTGTTTACTCATGCTGTAATTGACAATGATTGTCGTTGTTAATTTTTTTAACTTATATACTTCATGAAGGTCGTCAAGGCATTAATGGTCGACTTCCACAAGGACTAAAAAGTTATATCAAACAATTTAGTAGGTTGCCCTACTATGACCAGCTACAAATTGTGCATTTGTTTGATACAAATCATATCGGAAAGAATATGATAGAAACGTTATGGAAAATAATGGATGGAAGGCATGACAAAGAAAAAATTGTCAAAATTTGTAGTGACATTCAGGAAGCCAGTCATGCAATGAAAAATGTCATTCAATTAAATAGTGATGGAGACCAAATTAATATAAGTGCCCTTCCTTGGTTATTATGAAGCAACAAAGCAATGCTATAAAACAAGTCATACAAAAAATTCAATTTCCCACAGGATTTGCTGCGAATATAAACAATATCATAACAAAGAAAGGTGAATTTGGGTTAGGGATGAAAACGCATGATTGGCATACCTTCATTAAGGTAATTATTCTGGTATATTATATATATATATATGTATACTGCATGTACTTTTCAGTGTATTATGTTTACTACTTTTTGGAAAAATATTAATGAAAAGATCATTTTATAATTGTTGCAGTATGTTCTACCTCTATCTCTCCTAGACAACTTCGACAACAATGTCAAGCAACATATATATGATCTTGGAAAATACATGAGGTAAGTAGCAATATTTTTTCAATTCGTTGTATATTTTTGTTAAATATCGTTAATATATTTGTGCCTTGAATCACTTGTAGATGGTTGTCATGTAAAGAAATCCATAAAGAATATATAAATTATTGGAAGAGAAGAATTCCTCGTCTAATGTGTGAAATGCAAAAGTGTCTACTTTCAAAATTTTTCAATGCACAAGAACACTACCTCATACACCAAGTTGAGGAGATTGAATTGTGTGGACTTGTACACACAAGGTCAATGTGGATGGTTGAGAGGCACTTGAAATTTTTGAAGGCTTTGGTTAGACAAAGAACACATCCTGAGGGTTCTATGGTGGAGGGATACATGGTATACCAAACCATGGTGTATATTACTGAATATCTTCCTAAGTTTGCAACAAAGATCCATGTAGATCGCATTTGGGATCCCAACTCCATTAACAAATTCAAAGGGGAGTACCTGATGGGTAAAGGTAGATTGAGGAAAGTGACAAGTAATTATAAGATGGTCATGGAGATTAATTAGAATACATTTTACATTTGGTTTTTATGTATATTGTACTTATTTAATTATTAATCCTCAATATTCATCAATTATAAATTAAAGTCATATACCGTGGTAATTAACTAATTATACGTCATTTGTGAATTTCAATTTTTTTTGATATAGTTGGACGAGAGTGGGATGCACTACATTTGTACATCGCAAACAATCTTGATTGGATGACGGTATGGATTGAACGATGTCAACAATCCGGTCGCACATTAATATGGGATTTTGGATGATATACTTGAGTGTGAATTTAAGTCCTTCAAATTAGTTTTGTTTGTTGTCCTATGGTACAGGCTATGATTGAATGAAAATGATCCCGAGAGAACTATTATTGAACATGATAATGGATTTACCATGGTTAATACAAGGTATTTTGAGCAAGCTGGAAATGAGCCCTATGTTCTTCCAAGCCAATGTGAGCAGGTATTTTACTTAGAGGTTCCAGGTAAAGTGGGTTGGTCATATGTTGTTAGACATGATCCAAGAGGAAGGCCGGTAAAGTATAATGTGGTGGAAGAAGAAGATACTGAAGAAATAGAAGATGATGTAGATGATGATTAGGATCAATAGTTAGTTGATGATGTGCCTGACGAAGACGTCGAAGAGGAGGAACTAGATCATGATGATGTAGGAGTTAATGTTCATGAAGATGATATCCGTGTGGATGATGACATTATCGAAACTGATATCAATGACGATGATGATGATATGACCAATCCTTACAATGTTGAATCTAGATCGGATGATATAGTCAAAGAGTTGGATGAAGAAGAAGATCAATGCCATTGAAATGTATGAGTTATGTGATTGTATTATCTATTTGATATTAATTTCTTGATAGAATTATATTTGACTTATGTGGTTACATAATTAATTTATGATGTTTTTAATTTTAATTATATTAGAATATGTTCAGTTAATAGATGCAAAAAATAAAATGGATAAACCAAAAGATGAAAGTGTGAGACCACTGCCTTGTTGGGTGTATGGAGTCTAATGAAGATCTATAAAACTGTAATCTATGATGGAAATAATTCAAAGTGTTTGACACACAAATGTAGTTTATAACTTGTATAAATGTGCAAGTAAATGACTAACAAACTCTACTTGAGATAGAATGACAATCCTAGTTATGTGTTCTTCTTATTGATCCAATTAATACTCATTAGTTACTGTGATTGAAGGGTTTAATCTTTACTTGAAAGAACCAAATAATCACATCATACAACAAATTTGTATCGGTAAACTGAATATATATATGCTTGATATATCAATTTAAACAACAGAAAAGCATCAAAATGGAGACAACCAGATAACTGTATAATTCCACAAACAACTAATACCAAGATTAAGCCACAAGTTCATACATCTTCATTAACTTCATCAAAATTCATACATGCATCTGAGTCTTTTAAAGGAAAGTTTCATTGAAAACTATCTGCTATATCTTTCTCCTATCTACCTATATTTGTTTTACATTATGAAACAGATATAAATATATCAAAATTGTGAAAGGGCGCATCCTTTGAGAAACGTCTTTTTCTTAACAAAAATAAAAAACTAGAAATTATGCTCTATTAAGCCATAAATAGATTTTTGACATATAATCTCGGTGAGATGGCTGCTTGTGTGTATCAGCATCCTCCAGTGCATTCCTTATGGCTATCTCCATTTCAAACATCTTCTCATTCTGTTCACATGCACTATCCATTATTAAATCATTTCCTGTGGCTGTCTCCAGAATTGTTTGCATCATCATCTGGCATTCCTTCATCCATCCTGTGGTAATAGACACTGTTTTACTCCTCTTCGATTCAGTACTTGTCCACCCATCTCTAATACTCTTCATTTGTTGGCCAGCCAAAATTCATGACCTCATTCACCTTAGTATTGTAAGGTGTGTACTTCACTGCAACCTGATTGGCTTCCCTTTCAAAAAACTCTAAGAATGTGTTGGTGTTAATTATCTTATCCATACTATTTACCAGCAAATCATAGTTTGAATCATCACATATCAATTTGATTTGTGCATTGATAACTTCTTCTGCCCCATCCCATCACTATTGCAATGTCTTAACATTTCCTTGTGCATGAATAATGTCTAGCAAAAATGTATCATTCCAGTCATCAAAGCTCTTTATCAACTCCCTAATTCTCCTACGCAAATCATCAGGTAGGGCCTGGAATCCATTCGATGATTTTACAAAGATTTGAGTAGGCTTCAATGATTGGGGCCTGTTTTCCACATCAAACCTAGAAGTTTTGTACATAATATCCAGATCGTTGGCCCTAGGGATCCATTTCTCAGCCAAAGGCAAAACTATTTCCCAATCCCTATTCATATTTTTTATTCCATCCAAGAATAAAGAATATAAAGAATGTACAAATGGTAATTTACCATGAACCTTTTCATTAAGATGCCTCAAAATTGTGTCAACCACCTCAGTTTGTTTGGAAATTGCATCATCCTCACTTGCCTTTAAGGCAGCCTACAATTCTGTGATCCTATTCAACATTTGCTTCTTGGTGGGATCCATAGAATATTCAACTTCTTCTTCAACTGGCCCTGGTGTAGGACCGAGACCAGGTGCTTGGATGGGGGACCCCAGAGTTGAAACAATTGGAGTAGTAGGGGGGACCGATCCTGTAATAGAAGGTAATAATACTCTGATACCAGGAGCACTGGAGGATTCTCCCACCTACCCATATTTCAACCTATCTACTTCAAATTTCAGCTCAACATTCCTTTGCTGCATCCTACTATATCCTGTAATTATCATATTATATTTCTCCATCAAACTCTTCTTTTTAGCCTCTTCTCTCTCAGTTGTCTTTTGGGCCAATTTGGCCACATTTACTATCAGGCTTGTATCTTTTGTTGTTGAAATTTCAGAATCTCTCTTGATGATTGGCCCTCCCCTTAGGTGTGGGCTAATATCAGTTACATTTGGCTTTCTGCCCTGGGGTGCCAATGCCCATATGGCCAGAGTTTCATACTCCTCACTGAAGGCAGAGTCCTTAAGAGTTGCCTTAACCTCTTCTTCATTATTTTGTATAGGGTGCTTGGACTATAAGATAGCATTGAATGCAACCGCATCAGCTATGTCCCATTCAGGAAAAAGTAAGACACCAGCCTGAATCACAAGTCTTCTTCCCTCCTTAGGAGTGATGCCTTTGAATTCTTCCATTAATTTGGCCTTGACCTCATCATCATTCTCCTGCTCAGACCTATCAGGTCTTGAATCTCTCCTACTCTTGCATTTGTTCTGGTACTCTTCTGATTTCATCCTCCAAACTAGTTGCAAGAATACAAGTCTTTACAATTGCATCATCATCCAAGAATGCCTTATAAGCCTCCATCCTGGCATCTTGTACTCATTGCCCCTTTACATCCATGTCAGAAAGCACCAATTGTGTTGATCTAGGAGGGGAAGGGATACCAACCTGCATGTCTTGATCAATCACAATTATCTCATCCATCAGAGTTTCCTGCGTTTCCTCAACTCTCTGCCTCTTAGGGCTTGGCTTTGGTGGTAACACTGCAGGATCACCTCTTGGTGGTGAATCTAGATCCACAATCCTTATCCCTTTGGGTGCTCTGATCCTTGGACCGAGTTGTGATGATGCTTGCATGAATTGTTTTCCCTTCTTATCCCCTTCATCCTCATCACTACTCACATTCCTCTTTCTCTTGTATAAAGGCCTATCAACTGGTGGCTGATAAGTTGGCATTGTTTCTTCAGGCCTCACATCCGGTCTTTCTATACCAAAATCTAATTCTAAATTGACCCTCATGGTCATCAAGGTGCCCATGATATATTTGAAATTATCCATTAAGAAGTCTATTCTCTTGTGAAATGGAGTGAAATCCATTAATGGATCATATTTTGGATCCATTTTATGTATTATAGCGAGCAACTTTTCATATGCAATCCATTTTTCTTTATTCAACTCCTGCCTATTCAAATCAAACTCATTTCTGATTAGGTCCTCAGGAAAGTTGAATTCATGTGCAAATTTTCCACCTTTAATTCATTGTCTGAACAATGCAAAGAATCCGTCAGGGTCATGCTATCTCCTAGGACCATTCCTCAAATTGAAGTCATCAAAAAACCTTCCGAAGTGGACCCATCCTCCCTTGGAACAGACAAAATCAGAAACAATAGTGTAGTCAGGGAACAAAGTCCCTTTTCCTTTCTTTGTTAGGTTGTCCTCATGAATACAACCTAGTTGCCACATTACTTCGGTAAACCCCATCCTTGATGGTACATTAAAGGGGAGGATATGAGGGGTTCCTTGGAAACCATACACCCTCAAGACAATGCTTACAGGGTATAAGATGATATCACCCCAATTGTGACACACTTTTAAATTAGGCTTCCTCACCTTTGATCGGAGGAATTCATGCAAATATTCAGGGAATCTTAGCACATTTACCACCAACCGAGCCTTGAGTCTGGAGGAAAAGTAGTTATCAAACTGCACAAAGCTAACACCTCCCCTATTGTAAGATAAATATGCACTCCACACCTGTACTGGTAACCTTTCTCCATTCACCTCCTGCCTCAACTCCATGTTTTATGAGAAGAAAACAAAATTCTTGTATAGGAACATATGCATCAATAGGGAGTACCAGAAAAAAGAAGCGCCAGTATCCCCCACATGCACCTTCATCAAACCCTCATGCATCTTCTCTGACAAGAATGATGCAAAGTCATATACCACAGAGAAGTTGGGATGCTGAATTTGGGCTCCCATAAACATGTATGCAACTGACATCACAGTATTAGGGCTGAACCCTAAAATCTTGCACAATGAATAAAATGTTGCCAGGAAGCAACTGGCAAAACAGGTCAACCTGAAAGGCTCCTGGTCATTTGGGCTGATAAAAATTGTTGAACTGCCCACCCTAGCTAGGTGAAGAGGAAGCAACTTCAATTTGAAAAGAGGCTTTAACCTTTTTTACTCCTCCTTCATCTCCTCTAAATCTATTTGGACTAAGAAAGGGCTATACTCAGTCAAATCAAAAATCTGTCAAATCTCATCTGCATTTAGGCTTAGCATAATTCCACCATCATTATCCCTTATGACCCTTGTCACAAGATCATATCGTGCTACCACTACTTTGAGCAAGTCAACATCAGGGAACACATTTGGCACTATTAGTTTCCCCATGTCATATCTCTAGGCATTAGAGAAGGGGTGAGGTAAGTTTTGTTGTCCATACCATAACCTAAACAATTCAAGACCAGTCACAGGAATCCTGGCATCCATAATGTTATAATTTTTGCACAGTAGACCTTCGCCTAGGGTCTTTCCATTCATTAAAACCAAACCACTATTCCTATCATTTGTTGACAATGGAAGTTGATCCAGGAAGTCATCATACAAATTCCTCTTCAAATAATCAACATGGCCAGAGTGCTACTTCGGTGGTGCCATCTTAAACAACTAGGGATTCTTTTAAAAAATAAAATCCTCAAAGAAACTAGGGGTACCCTGAACACAAAAATACAACACAACTGTGCAATTCCAATAATTCAAATGAACCAATAACCCTATGATAATAATTAACAAAACCCCTTGACCAGCACAATAGAACTTTTCGCAAAGACACAGTCAAATTAACCTAGTAGTTTAGAAAATAACTCACGGGATTTCGTGCCTTGCAGAGAACCAAACTTCATGGTGAACGCTCGAAAAACTTTATCTCTGGCTCTGAACTACTTGGAAAATACTTGAATGCTTTTGTGATGAAGATAGAAAAAGAGCAGATACTTTATGTCAATTGAATTGAGGCAGTAGATGTCTTGTTTGCCATTAAAGCTCATTTGCATGCCACCCCAATGGCTCCAATCACATTTGATGCGAATTTAAACTTCAGTTGTCGATATTTTATTTTTGTCAGATCATCGAACAACCATCTTCAAAATGGCTGATGAAATCTCGATGTCGGCATTGAGGGCCCACCATAGAAGCAACCTCAAAGGAATACACGTGGCGCTCGCCCATGATATCATGATCACTAAACATCCTACATCTTTGGATCACGCGATGGCGGGCAACCATTGATTCCTACCATCGATGATCGTGTTCACTCACAACAGTCAGCAGCACCAAACATAACTGTCGAGCAACTTTTTACCAAGATTATAACATCACCGCCGATCTTGAGCATGTGCATCTCACAGCTATTTTAGTAACCCACTTTATAATGTATTTAAGTCCGACATAAATATTAAATGCTTTATTAATCCCTTTTTGGCACCGACAGCTTGGGACACATGGTGCTCGCCCGTGATATCACAATCACCAAACAACCAGTGGTGATGTCACCGTGAAATTGTGGGGAGTGGTCAGGATCAATCATAGGAAGATCGACAGTCATTAAAAACATAACCGTCGAGCAATTTTTTACCAAGATTATAACATCACCGTCGATCTCGAGCACGTGCATCTCATAGCTATTTTAGTAACCCATTTTATAACGTATTTGAGTCCGACACAAATATTAAACACTTTATTAATCCCTTTTCAGCATCGGCAGCTTGGTACATGTGGCGCTCGTCCGTGATATTGTAATCACCAAAAAACTAGCGATGATGCTATTGCGATATCGCGGGGAGCAGTCAGGATCAATTGTAGGAAGATCGATGGTCATTAAAAACATAGCAGCTAGCAGCACCAAACATAACCGTCGAGCAACTTTTTACCAAGATTATAACATCACCGTCGATCTTGAGCACGTGCATCTCGTAGTTGTTTTAGTAACCCACTTTATAATGTATTTAAGTCTGACACAAATATTAAACACTTTATTAATCCCTTTTTGGCATCAGCATCTTGGGACATGTGGCACTCACCCATGATATCGCAATCGCCAAACAACCAGTGGTGATGTCATCGTGAGATCGCGGGGAGCGGTCAAGATCAATTGTAGGAAGATTGATGGTCATTAAAAACACCCCCTACAAAATAAAACAATTATTAAAAGGGAGAAGGGGACATCGCCTAGGACAATGAAAAATGATGGCTCAAAGTTGTTCTTAAAGCATGGGGCACAGATCGACCCAGACTTAAGAAATAATAAAGTCAGGCGAAACAACCTTTTTGTGTGTGCAGATTGCGCGACCGTCAGATGAAGTGATTTCAATCTTGATCGTTGCTCGTAGACCTCGCAAGGTTTCTGCTAACGTCACAAATATGGTGTGAGGCATGCGAGATGCTTCCATCTGTTACATTTGATGGTGGGGACTAGTTTTTCTCATTGATTGATGATGAAGGCTGGTGCTAACAGTTGTTTCCATACCGATGCATTGTGGTCGTTCCTCGCTGACCTCGCGCAATTAAAACTGCAGTTTCAATAATGCTGTGAGGTGTGCGATTTGGTGATGTGTGGACTCTGATGCTGTCTGCTAATAACAAAGGTGGGGCCCATTTTCATGCTGATGTGGTGCCCGGTAGGTGAATATCCTGTCCGTTTGGTGACTGGAGGGAGAACGTGGCATTTTCAAACTATTTTGACTAAATCTAAGCCATTCTCCTGGCCAACATTGTGATTGATCAACGACTCGTATTTAAAAATAAACTGGTATTGTACTATAGCCGTTCTATCTTGAGTGAGTGAATAGTAATGGCAGAGTTTGACTCTGCCTGCATAATTAAATGCTAAAATTTGTGAATTACTATTTGCATTCTGTATCTCTACATTGAGGAATAATTTCTTGGTATCGAGTGAAGCAAGCTATGGTTACAATTTCTCAATTTCTCTACCCTGTATTTTCTGCAATTGAAACCATAAGTAGCACATACGCCATTTCTTGTAAATTCAGAAGATTTTATGGTTTCTTGTTGGGTAATTCGTGATTGTTTCCTATTTTTGTTGTTGAAGAATTGATTGAATAGATTCGCTTTTAGAGTTTGTCTAGATAATTGCTAGGGTTTTTTGAATATTAAAATTTTTTTTGTTAAGGCTAAAAGAGAAAATTGTAATTATTTGCTATCTGAAAATAAGAAAACCCTAGTTCAAATTATCATTAGTCTAGTATAAATGACACCCAAGGCCTGAAGTTTTGGTTCTGAAACCACTACCAGGTCTTTATCCCAAGATATTATTGATTTGTTACAACCCTCTACTAGCAAGAAGTAGGAGGGAAAGGTTTTGTTCTATGGGCCTCGAATCTTGGAAGGATTGATAGACAAGCAATGTGCAATTCAAGATGTTGAGTTACCATACACCAGGTGGCAGTTGTTCTCCAATTCGTTTGGGAATAGGAATTTGTCGGTTCCTTTGTGTAACCCCTGGAGGTTAGACCTAAGTAAATTGGTGGTTCCTAATGTTTATATGAATGTAGATCTTTTAAAGGACATTGCTGCTAGATATGACCCTGTGGCCCGAATTGTCAGAACACATGATGGTGTGTAGATGGTTAAGATAACCAAAGAAGAAATTGTAGAGATTTTCAAATTGCATGAATGGAGTTAGGATATGGTTCCTGTTGACTTGGAGGTTTTCAAACAAGAATATAGAAATACTAGGGGTTTGTTCAAAACATCCTTGTTAATACCTCATTTGGTAGTCTCGGGAAGAGGAAAAAATCAGAAGAAGGTATTAATTGGCAGGAATGAGCCTGAACCTTTTCCCGTGGACTATTTCTCCATTTATTTCAAGAAGACTATTTGTGCTTTATGTCAAATTCTGAGAGTCAACTTAAAGAAAACCTTGCCAACCGATACTATGTATATGACAGTAAATCTCCAGCACCCAAGTTTTAATGTAATATATGATTTTTCCACTTATTTGGTAGAGAAGATGCACACGGGTCCGGTAGCCCTAAAGGAGGGGAAGATATGGGTTGGATTCAGATGGTATTCCTTGTTAATCCACATGTTTTTGTATAGGGTTTAGGCTGTGTTTGAAAAAGATATGGAATTAAAGAAGAAGGAAGGAAACATTGAAATGCCTATCCAATATTGGACTAGGATTCTTGACATGCATGATCATAAGTTTGATTATGTAACTTTCCATAATGTCTTCAGATCTAAATTAAGGGAGGCTCTGGTTCGTGACCCCCCAAAGATCCCAAAAGAAATTCATGACTTCTTGAGGCTGATGGAGAGAAGGCCTGAATTGAACATAATGCACAATTGGGGAGACATTATCCCCTATCGTAATACCACAGTTTTCAAGGTTTTTGGCACTAATGTCAATCCAAAGGTTCTGCCAAGGGAGGCACCCCTTAGAATTGGATTTTTGGAAATCATGAGGCAGTTGGGGGGCACTCAGGAACTACACTTGCCATCTGAACAAAAGAAAGGTTCTTTTTTCCTTGAATATACAACATTTGCTGATTTTGTTATGAAAAAGGGAGGATGGAAAGAGTTGCATCAATTACTTGGGCCTTATAGGCTAAGGACTATGTGCCCTAGGAATCATGATCCTGAGGGTTTTATCTCTCAAATGAAGGCAAAACATCAGACATGAGCTTTTGTCCTCAACTTCTACTTTCCTGAGGACATCATCAAGAATATTTTTGATTTGGAATTACAAGATGATAGAAAGGCACTATAAATTGCCTACTCTAAAATGGTAAAAAGTAAGCAGGATAAAATACCTGGTTTCAATCCCATACCTAATGCTAAAGATGAGTTTAGCAGGGCAATGTATGCTATTGATAATTTTGAGAGCTTGGTTGGGGTTTTGAAAGATGAAAGGGTTGTGGAAGAAAGGGGAAAATCACAAACCATCAAGGAGTACCCCGAGGTAAAGGAAGACGAGAGGCCTACTTATTAGCCCCAAAAGAAGATAAGGGTTTTTTCTAGAAGAAAGGGAAGTAGGGCTGAAAGATATTGCTAAAAATATTGCACCATCTTCTTCAAGGCAGTCAATACCAAATTTTTTTGATTTGGATTGTCCTCCAATTTTTTTAGAATAGGCTTTCCCACCATCACCAAAGAGGCAGAGGGTTGAAAGGGTAAAGATTTTTGATTGTGATGGTGATGAGGATGATGAAATTATTGTCACTCTGGATGAAATGCATCCTAAGATGCCATTAGACTTAGTTGAAATTGCAACACATTCAGGTACAGTTTCTTTGAGGTTAGGAAAAGATGAAATCAAAGGAATAACAAGCAATGATGACTTGAGAATAGAAGCTTGCAAAGAGTTCATGATGGATGACTCTTTTATTCAAACCGATGCTTTTAAATATTTTGTGTGGAGAGCACATACTACATTATACGTTGAGAAGTCGGCAAATGAGAGAAGTCTACATCCAGAGCTCCTAGAGAAGGTAATTAAAGCTAAGGTCAGAGAAAAAATGAGAGAAAAATTCAAAGCAATAACACCAGAGCAGGGCCGAGAATTGGTACCAAAAAGTGGAGTATTTCTACTCCCTAAATGGGATATCGTTGATGTTGCGGTGTTTGACACAATAAGAAGGGCTAATAAGCCACTTCTTGCTACTGAAGAGGAGGCTACATTGGCACTCAAGGGATCGGCCTTTAGTGAGGACTGGGATGCATTGACAATCTGGTCCCTATCCACTGGCTCTAAAAAGCCAATTGTTGCAGAACCTTCTGACTTCAATGGTCACTTGGTTGTGAGGAGAGTTGCTAACACCCCAACATTGGAAGTTGCTAATATGGTTGTGAATGTTGCCAAATTCATCAAAGCAACTATTGAATATTTGACCAAGGACTGGGATACTCTAAGAGGCCAATATAATGACATTATTATTGAATATAATAAGATTCAACAAAAGGTACCAGAGTTAGAAACTGAATTGGCTTTATTGAGGCAACAAATGGATACCATGAGATCTCAAAAGCAATCTAGTTCTAGCCACACTGTTCCCGACCCACCAGTAGAGCAGTCTCAACCTCCTGCACAAGCACAGTCTTTGGCTATTGTTCCATATAATATGGGACAAGTTCCTATCACTATTAAGAGGGCTACTAGCCCTAGAGGGGGACTTTCTAGGGAGAAAATGATTCATTAGGTTGAAGAATATAAGGAGATGGTAAAGAAAATCCGAGATGCAATAGGGAGAAACAATGCAGTGATAGTGGACACTGTTTTTAAACATTTAAACAAAACGGTCCAGAGTAAGCTAAACAGTGTTCATGCAAATTATGTCCTAATGTTGCAAGCACTAAAAATGTTTCCAAGGGATAAATAATTGGCCATCTCATTGCTAAACAAATGGATCCCTAGAATGGAGAAGTTGAAATTCATGGCAGTAGGGGCAAAACAACATGGTGATAAATATCCTACTGTTATTATAACATATCAATTGGTCAAGGGAATTGTTGAGCAGAAGTTTCAGGGATTTTCTGCCCCAATGGAATTCAAGATTAAATTGCTAAAAGATGTGTATGATGGAAAGGACCTCACCCCATTGCCTCATATTTTACATAGTCAGGATGAAGTGAAACCCCTGCAGGTTTGGAAGGAGAAAATGAACAATATAATGATGTCTCAAACACATGAGATATGCAAAAATGCTGACATCCGCATGCTAGAGAATACATTGGAAAAGTTGTCTTTTGTTATAAGTTTTTTAGAGAAATTTGATAAAAAGGCCACATCGATAATGGAAAAGTATGTTCCCTATCAAAACAAGGTTGATCAGGTTGTGTCTTTCCAGTGGCCTTCCGAGGAGGAGTTTGAATTATGGAAAAAGGTGTTCACTGATGAACTAGAATTATGAGTGTTATAGTCGAGAATTGCAACTTGGTCATGTATAATACAGGTCTGGCCTTAGATATTATATTCTAAAATTGCATTCTCCTTTTGACTCCAAGTATAGGGTGCTGAGGTGGGTTAATACTATAATGGCTAAGCATGCCTTCGACGTATAGGGAGCGGACTTTGGAGCGATGTTTTCTTTCCTCCTTATCAACTAATGATAATCTTTGTCTTATGCTCTCCACTTGCATAATAGAATTGTAACTGAATCAGGAGTTAGCGGTCCAATTACAAATGGACATGTGTACTCTCCGACTTGAATCTTATTGGCTCCCTTGTTTTATAAAAGGGAATTCTAGGCCGAGAGAGTGGTCAGTTGAAATATCCAAAATATGAGAAATAAGAGTCTAGTAATATAGAGAGTATGAATTGTAAGTCCAGGTTTTAAAAATTTTTGAGTTAGATTGGAGAACTTTGTTAATCATGGGGTTTTTGAGCATGTTTGTATCAAACTCGTGAATATTTGGAGTTTATTTTGTCTCCTATTGTGTTATGTTGCATGGATTATTAATGAAATATCGATCAAAGATGATTTTCATTTGTTCTTTACTATGAATTATGTTTAACTATAGCTCTGGTTCAAAGGATCAGTTAAATGCTTCAGTTAACCAGTAAATTCATGCAATATAACAAATAGGATTCATAAAGGAGTAATAAACTCAGGTATAGATATATGGGTTGTAATGTAATTCATAATAGATCATAAGTGTTCAAAATGAAATTTACCTTGTAGTTTAGTTTTCTCTTTTGACTCCTTGCCCTGGGATATGGCACCGGAATTCTGATTACGTTTTATTCTCGTATGTTTTGTGTTATGGCATCAAGATATTTTACTCAAACATTTCCTATCAATTTACTTTATGTGAAGTTTGCGATTCTCTGTTAAATGGACATGAGTCTTTTTTAAGGAATAGCCAATTTCTTGAAGGATTTGATCCTTTAACATTAATTGGCGATCTATTTGTTGCTTACCTGTGTGCAAATTAAATGAATTGTTTAAATTTTTTATGTTAAGAGAACATGTTAGGGAATACCCTCTTGGATTTTACAGAGTCCGAAGTGTAGGAGAATTAGCCTTATTTCTATTCTCGTTAAGTTGGCCATTATGTTCCTAGTCTTTTATTATTGAATGTGGCGAGTTCATAGGAGTTTCTAGGAAACACGTGTGGGTTGCAGTAAAACAATGCCAACAGGTTCAATTGACAACATGATCTATTGAGTAATTACAAAGAATTAATAATTTGAAATTCTAGATTTTGACAACATGATCTATTGGCAAGTAGGAAGTATTTTTCACATTGTGTCAAATTTTGATATTGTTATAAGGATTCAATTATGTAGTTTTACAAGTCAAACTCGTTGACCCATGTTTCATGAGTAGTGTTTCACAAGAACCCATCTCTCATGATAATGAATGGTCCACTTAGCACTCATTGCATCTAAATGATTCTCAAAGCGATGAAGCACTAGGCCTTCCTAGGAGGTCACCCATCCCAATATTACATGATCCATGATTTTATTAATAATTGATCATTTTGGATTTTAACAAACTTGACACACAAATGACAATTTGACAATGAACTTAATGTATCACAATTAAGTTTCAAATTGAGTAACACAATAGAAACTAAAACAAATTGAGAGATTTTTATAAGGGTAGTGATGCAACTTTTCTAATTAGAGTGTATTCCATGAGATTACAATTCTTTGAGATATTTTGTCAAATAGTTCACAAGATTTGTCTATCCTCCCACATTTTACATAGATTTGAAAATGGAGTCTACAAACACAACATTTGAGAAAATTCATCTTCATATTATCCTTTGATGGATGTCTATACCTTGTTCCAAATCTCCCATATTAAGGAAATCGAAAAGGATTTTGGTGAAGGTTGTGAAATTTGTCTATGCATCTACCGATTGCATTTGATTGAAAGTTTCTAAAACCTTTAAAAAAAATCCATTATGTATATTCTACAATCATTATAGTCCACAATTTCACATTTATTTGGTTTTGCATCTACCAATTGTATTTGCTTGAATTTTCCTACCGAATTTTCAATGTAGATCCATTTTGTGTATGTCTTACAATCTGTTGGTGTTTTTTCCCACATAGGATTTGCAATTCTATAAGAGGTAGCCAAATTTCATTATAAAGAACTGCAAAGGCTAGTGGCCAACTAACAAGATTCAGTCAAAGACTGACATCTCCTACACTTTTGGCTCTGTGAAACCAAGGTGGGTAAACCCAAGTGTGTTCATAAGAATGTTTTATGATTGGTAAGAAGACTTCTTCTTACAGATGCAGTCCCCACTAACACTAACAGACAGTCATTACCCTAGTTGTGGCAAAACCAAAGAATAATAACAGATATCCCAAAGCAAGGAGACTAAAAATTATCATAAGATCTATATTCCAAAAAGAGATAGCAGTTGATATTTGTTAAAATGTTCGGGTATTGAACCATCGTGCTTAGAGTCACAGTCCTATACATGAAAGGAATTTACCAATACTATCTAGTGCCTCATCCATTGGGTGGGATTCATATATAACGAAATTCAGATGAAAATAAACTTATCACCATAGTGCTTTGCTACCATGAGATTTTTCAGTATATTAAAACAATACTCCTTAGTGAATCCTGAGCATATAACCATAAACATGCAATTTGTGTTCAAGCATTTGATTAACTCATTAAGTCAAAGCAAGAGAACAAATTACACTTTCAACTACACCATTGAAACTAAATGAACAAACCCTTGATAAATCCATTCATAATCCATGGCCCATACATAGGAGAGCAAAATGTCTTAATTTTTTTAGATTTCTTTCGATATCAGTAATTACAAAAGCATAGTATACTTATTTCATACTATTCCCAACCCAACATGATTTCCTACACAATACCTTCAAAATCATGCATTACCACTAACTGTACCTATTCTAAGCCTTCAAACCCAAAAAAAACAACAACCCTTAACAATGAGCCATTAAATCTCCTTTATAGGATAGGAGAGCAACAAAGAAATAGGCTACATTGTTCATTCCAAAATTGAATTTCATTTAGAATGAAATTCAAATTGACATTCCTCATCATTAGAAAAAACCATAATCAGTTCGAGGAATCAAAACAGTTATACCATTGTAACCAACCGGAGCTAAAGACAAAAGAGCGTGGCAGGCACGCGTATGTCCACATCAACACACCACCCAAAAGTAACACACCCAACAACTGCAACTACTTGCAAGACACACGACCCTGGTAGAGGCGATCGCTCCTGGTCCTCTCTTTAGTAAGAAGCAAGACCAACTTCCTTTTATCCACTTTAACACATGATTTGGTAGCATGGCACGACACCATCACAATTATTGGGGCAACTGCGAGGGGCTCTTCATTGACCCCCAACAGCTTGGTCATGGATGCCAAGTAACGTTGGTAGTCTGAGTCACATTCGGACCCATAACCGTTAGAACTAGAAGACAACACCAGTGGGGACTTGGTGCTCCATATCCCTTTAAAATTAGCATCATGGACAACCTCGGGCTTGCTAAGGATAGGTTGTACCCCGTCAGGCTATAAATTTCTCACCCCAAGTCTGGTCCTTCTGCGCATAGCCAAATGGTCCATTGCAAAGAACACCTCACAAAATACAGGAGAGACTCAACCACCTGCAAACAAGACAACTCAAAATGCGATGATAATATTGGATAACACAATGAGCATTTATAGAGTTAATTGGTGCGAGAATATTAATTGCTTGAATGCAACACAAGCATTCGAGCATTTTAGTGGCTGATGTAGCCACCACAAATTATTCCTAGCTTGCGAAGGCATGGCGTACAACCCATAATTTCATTTATCAAGAGAACAGTGTCCGCACGTAGGAAAATTAGGCGAGGATCCATTGAAAAAACCCATGCCATTAATGAGAACAACTTGCAGAGAGCAAGAAATCCCAACACGGATGAACAGGAACCCAAGAAAAATCGAACCGTTAATGTGGATCGAACATGGCAAGTTAGATGACTCAAATTGAGTCAACAATTGTTTGAAAATCCACATCAGTGCCTTGGGAGAAGCCTGCCCAATCACAACCCAAGAAAACAAGAGGTTGCAACTGGACAGCGGGTCCCACCTAGCCCTGTCACTTCAAGAACGAGGCCACATGTCGCCTCTTTGCAAACCTCGCAGTACCCTCAGGGGCCTTTAATATGATCGTGCGAGATCCACGAGGAAGGATTATCATTGATGTCCCTCGTTAATACCACATGGCTAGTAAATTTTAAGTCCCACCACAATCCTTGTACGATCCACATGATTTTTTTATCCTTTGTTGAAGAAACTATTACAATATATTTCTTATTTATGTACTTATTTTCCATACATGTTTATAAAAGTTTGAAATTATTAATAATATTAATTTTGGCAAGCCATTAAAAGAGTGTTGATTGTAAAAAATATGCATCCTAATGTGAAAATGCAAACAATGGAAGCAATGACTATAACACATAATTTTTTATCTAGTATCCAATTCAAAGAATCATGTTACCCTCTACCTTGAATTTTTTAGTATAAAAAGCTAAGGAAATGCTATAAATAAGATAATAAGTTGACTATTAGCATATACCAATTTTTATAGAGATGTAGATTGTTGGATGTTGTGGTTGTGTTTCTCATGATATGTGGTTGTCATTGATGTCAACACTATTAGTATTAATTTCTTAAAGGTTGTGTATGTCAAGGATATTGAGAAAATTAGAATAAATATGTTGCAAATAGTCTATGAAGTTGTGAAGATCAGAGTGGTGGAAATTTTTGTACGTTGGTATTCTGAAGTCGTGTATTAAAGGGTTTGTTGCTGAGCCTATCTAGTATATCCTCTAGAAGTTTCAGAGGTGTGCATTGAGATTGGAGTGAGTTATGAGTTTTTGTGCTCCTACAATTATTTTGTTGCTATAGTTGGTGTTTCTAAAAGAAGAGAATGTAATTCTGGTGGATTGAATTGTTGTGTATTCTCTTGAGATGTTCATTGATGTTTCTTTATTTCATACTCTATCATTGTGGTACATCCACGTTGATCAGTGTGCTCGTGATCAAAGATTTTTCCTTTGCATGTTCGAGTTTTCATGTTCTTGGTTGACACTCTAATTAGAAAAGTCTCATCACTGCCCTCATAACGATCTATCAATTTTTTTTAGTGTCTATTTTGTTATACCCAATTTGGGACATGGGGTATAACAAAATAGACACTAAAATAAATTGAGAGATTACAATTCTTTGAGACATTTTGTCAAATAGTTCACAAAAAATTTCTATCCTTCCACATTTTGTATAAATTTTAAAAGGGCATCTACAACCACAACATTTGAAAAAAATCATCTTCATATTATGCTTTGATGAATGTCTATACCTTGTTCCAAATCTCTCATATTAAGGAAACCAATAAGGATTTTGGTGAAGGTTGTGGAATTTTTCTTTGCATCTACCAATTGCATTTGTTTGAAATTTTCTAAAACCTTTTCAAAAAATCCATTATGTGTATATTCTAAAAGCATTATAGTACACAATTTCACATTTATTTGGCTTTGCATCTACCAATTGTATTTTCTTGAATTCCCCTACAATATTTTCAATGTAGATCTCTTTTGTGGATATCTTATAGTCCTTGTAGTCCACACCACTTTATTTTTTGAAGAAACTATTACCATATATTTCTTATTTATGTTCTTATTTTGCATACATGTTTATAATTTTGATATTACAATTAATAATATTAATTTTGGCAAGACATTAAATTATTTTGTTGATTTTAAAAGTATATGCATCAACCCAATGTAAAAATGCCAACAATGGAAGCAATGATTGCAACAGATAAATTTTTATGTAGTATCCAATTCAAAGGATCATGTTACAATTTAGGGTTATGATTGGGTATTTAATTAGGGTTAGGATTTAGTGTTCGGATTAGTGTTAGGTTTAGAGTTAGGGTTAGGGTTAGGAAAAAAAATGTTAGGATTAGGGTTAGATTAGGGTTTATGTTTTATGGTTAGGGTTAGATTTAGAGTTTTGGTTATGGTTGGGATTAGATATGAAATTAGGGTTAGGGTTTAGGATTACAATTAGGGATTATAGTATTAGGGTTAAATTTAGAATTAAGTTTTAGGGTTATTATTATGATTAAGGGTTGTCTTTATATTTGGCTTAGAGTTGGGGTTAGGATTAGGGCCAGGGATAGGGCTAGGGTTAGGTTTAGGGATAGGTTTAGGGTTATTAGAGTGAATGCAACTAATTAATAAAAGAAAAAATATTTAGGGTTAGGTAATTGGGGTTAGGGTTGGGGTTAGAGTTTTGGTTGTGGTTAGGGTTATAAAGATAGGATAAAGGTGAGGGTTAGGGTCAAGGTTAAGGTTTTGAGAATAAGGGTTAGGTTATGATTAGGGTTAGGCCTAGGTTTATGATTTGGATTATAGTTTAGGGTTACAATTAGGGTTAAGGTTAGGATGTAAGTTAAGGTTAGTGTTGGGGTTAGATTAGAATTAGGATCATGGTTTAGGGTTTAGGGTTAGGGTTGTGTTTATGTTTAGGGTTACAATTAAGATCATGGTTTAGGGTTTAGGGTTAGAGTTATGTTTATGTTTAGGGTTGTGATAAAAAGGATTTGGGTTATGGTTAAGATTATGGTTTTGAGAAATAGTGTTAGGGTTAAAGTTATGGCCAGGGTTACATTAATGAGAAAATGATGGTTTACTTTCCAAGTAAGGGTTAGGATTAGATTTATTGTCAGGGCTAGGGTTAAGGTCAGGGTATGAGTCAATCTTATGATTAGGGTTAGGGTTATGGTTAGATTAGGGATATGATGCTAGGTTTCAAGAAAAGGTCTAAATTTAAGAATAAGCCATAGTTGGCTATAATGAACATGAGAAAAAATGGATCTAATTTCCTTTTGTGGGAAAATAATCAACTACAACTTAAACTTAAATTTAGAGATTACCCTAAAATCTAACCATAACCATAAACCTAATCCCAAACCTAACCCTAAAGAAAAAACATAACCTAACCCGACCCTAATTGTAGCGTTTGAGGCTAGGCTCAAACACTATATAACCTAACCCTATATAACCTAACACATAACCTAGCACTAGAAAAAAAATTTCTCCCAAACAATCTCCTCTACTTCTATTCACGCCTATTGGAGTTGCAACATTCAACATTGGTGCTTCAACCATTCATTCAAAGCGAAGAATTCCAATAAGAGATTTCAATGAACTAGAAGGGGCAAGACTTACAACTTTCCAAGAAGAAATATCACATGTTAGATACATATTGATAGATGAAATGAGTTTATTTGGGGAGAGGTTGCTTGGAAACATACATTCCAGGCTTCGACAAGCATTCCCAAAAAATAGTAACCAAAGTTTTGGAGGTGAGTTTTGGATCGAAATTGATAACTTTGATAACTTTACATTACAATATTTTTTATTCAATTCTATTATAGTTCCTTCTATACAAATTCATACTTATCAATTTAATTAAATATTTTATATTCAGGCATATCTACATGATTTTAGTTGGAGACTTGGCACAATTACCTCTAGTAAATGACATGGCTCCATATGAAAGCAAAAGGTGAGAAAAGCTACTGTGGGAAGAATTCAAAATGGTCATTACATTAAGTTGTGTTTTTTGAAAAGATGGACAAAATGAAGAACAAAAAATATTTTGTCAAATTCTAACAAACATTAAGGATGTCAATCCCACAATCAACGATTGGATGTTGCTTATGTCAAGAACAAATTCAAGAACCAATGCTTCAAAGAACGAATAATTTGAAAGAAGTGTTCATTTGTAATATAATTAATGATTTAACAATATTATAATGATTTAACTAGCTTATATACCTTATATCTAATCTATATAATATACACTGAGATTTATCATTTTCGAGGCGTATTTTTCTTTGCTTTTTTCTTTTTTGAAAATTAAGGCGAGTTGGGACAACAAGGTTCTAATTTTGAAGCCGAGTTACCTAGGGTAGTGCAGGCATAGCAACATGGAGCATAAAGAAGTGTCGATTCATGCCAAGTCATGGCGAGTTAAGGTAGGTCGCAAGGGTAAGGCAACTCTACAAGGTGAGTTGGACTAATCAAGATGTTAGCCAGGCTAGGAAGAGTCTGCAAATCAAGGGAAGGTCCCTATGGGTTATTACTGGTGATGAGAAGTCAAAAATGGGGGAGTCAGCCTAGAGTACAGTGTCATTCTACTGATGTCTAGTATTTAGACTAATAGGTTATATAGGGAGGTATGGTTGTTCAAGGAAAGGAGCACCATAGGGATGCAATCGGGTTGCACCGAGAGTCCATAGGCGAACACCAAATGGAAAGGGTGTTCCAGTTTTCTTCCTTCCAGGAGTGAAAAGAAGTAGCTCCCACCTCGAGTCCCACAATGACTTAGGTGTTCATCATAGTCTTAGGAGCGAGGAAGTCTCGTTTTGCCCTGGCTATGAAGTGAGGGGTTTTGTGGTGAACCCAACATCCCGAACCTTGTGAATGCAATAACAGGGCCAACATGGTTAGTTCCCAGACATGTCATCGAGGGAGCTAGATGTTGGAATGATTTCTTAATGACCGACGATCATCCATCAGTTGATCCTAACCATTCCCCGCAATCCCGTGATGAACTCACCACTAAGTTTCAACTAATTGCAATATCATGGGTGAGCGCCACGTGTCTCGGCCGGCGGTGCCGAAGGAATGATCAAAGTGCTTTAATAGTTATGTCAAGTTTTAATACATTATATGACAGGTTACTAAAGCGGTTGCGAGATGCACGTTCTCAAAATCGACGATGATGTTATAATCTTGATGAAAAGTTGCTTGATGGTTATGTTCAATGCTGGTGATTGCTATGAATGAACACAATTGCTGATGGTGGCCACTTCATTTCAGCTTATAAGGTAGTTTAAAAGGAATATACTTATCTTAGATGTGGTTAATGAAGCCTTTACATAGTCTATTAGATTCCAAATTTAATTCTTAAAGGTCTACTTCTGATTCCAAGTGAAAATCTAAGTTAACCTAGGCATCACTATCCATATTTGTAAACTATTGTGTTACACATGGATAAATTATTTCTAAGATATCTTAAGCAAATACAACAGATTTAGCAATAAATAGTGAGGTGTCTTATTAAACTATGCCAAATCCTCACTTTATCACAATAATTGCAAAAGATAAATCGACTTGGTTATTTTTTATATATAAAATGGGAAAACAAGGTCCCAAACCTATTACATAGCAAGCCCGGAGGATATGAAAAGAAAAACCAAAAAATAACTAACTATAAATAATTAATAGAAGAACAAAGAAAGATAGCACATAAATAACTAACAAACAACAAGAAAAAACTACAAGTTGTAGCATGTCTTTTGGGGAGTCACATATCCCCAATCTTCAAAAAGGAAAGAAAAAATGTCATCCTTAGGGTATTTCTTTCTATCCTTCTTTAAAACAAGACTATCAAGATTACCCTTCAACCTTCTTTTGTAGAACTCCCACACAAAATTCTGGAGTAGAAGCATAGAAGTAACCTATGGATCACCTTATTACTAAAATTAAGCACATTATTGACTCTTTCCTCCAAAGTTTCTAGAATTTTCTCCAAATAATTAAGAGAATTGGGGTTATGGCCACAATGAGAATATAAATGCACAAGATCAAACTTATTGTCCACCTAAATTCCTTTACCCTTGACATCATCCATGGCCACCATATCATTTTCAGCCTCTCAATCATCCCATATGTTAGAAGACTTAGTGTCATAAAGAACATTCATTTCTGAAAAAGGCTGACACCAAAATCATTGGAAAGAGAAACATCTTCCTCTTACATGAAGTCTTGAGAGTGTCTGAACTCTTTGTTCCCACTATTGATGCAGTCATTGTCCTTGTGATCAACAAATCCTTTGTTGTTAGAAACAACTAATTCTACATTAGGTGTAGTGCTAGGGGTAGTATAAATTATGGCCACCAACCTATTAGATCTTCTTACAAGTTTTCCCTTAAAAGGTTTTCCTATAGCAATCTTATTATTAACAGTAGCAACAATAAGAACCTTAGTCATTGTTGCCCACAAGTGAGGACTAAATTTTAGGGTTTTTACTCTTAGTCTTGGAGATGTCAACATCACTAGGAATTTCCACATGGATATGAGAGGCAACTTTCAATAGAGAATCAATGGAAAAAAGATTAGGGCAACCTAAGTCATCATAATCAGCCACAAATTTACCAAGCTCAAGATTTCCCTCCACCACTTTACTAGGCACATCATCAAATGTAATTTTTTGCTTGAAAAGGAATGAGGAATGTTTGATAGGTTTTCTATTACCCTTAGGAGGAATGGATCATGCAAATCACTAAGATTCCCACCTTTAGCTTTGATAAGAATAGGGGTAGGGAATAGATTAGACTTTGAAATAAGAGAGCTAACAAAATTCTAAGAGAACATAGCAAGGTGGACTTATGGAGTCTAAAAATTAACCCCTCGTGTAGATGCATCACAAATTTATCCATTAAGACCTCCTTACCTAAACACTTAAGAGAACTTAGGACAAAATAAGGAAAACAAGCAATCTTATTATGTTTAAGATGGTCATGCGAGAAATGGTAATGAAAAACACGTTTAAAACTACCTTCAACACTGAAGTACTTAATTAGCACTCTACTAAACTCATCATTCAAAACCATTCTATAATTCGATGAGTTCTCCCCTTTCCAAAATTTGGTTGATTGTTTCCATTCCCATCATTTTTCCCTATTAATGACCTTCCTACCTTCAATATTCAACCTAGTAGCAGCTCTAATGGTTTCCTTTCAAACAAGAAATCTAACACTGCCCACAATAACCTTTTTATCCATTCATGAAGCAGAAAATTATTTTGAAAGGACTTGACCAGAGCAACATACGGACTCAAAGTAGCGAGCAATTCTACCCTCTTAAAAAATGTCATAGCATGGCATTATTTCTCACCTCCTTAGGTTATGTGAGTTTAGTGTGGCATCATATATCCCCTGTAGTATCTAAACCCTTGCAAAAAATATTAAACTAAGAAATATACATTTGGAACTTAGTAGGAAGAAAACACAAGCATTCACCTAAGAGAATAGGCTTCGCAAAAATTTGAGGCTTATTCACTATCATGCAAAACTAACCTGTTCATACAATCATACCATGGAGAAACCTCCCAACCATAAGTGACTTGATTGAAGTGACTATATGGTTATTTTTAAGTAAATGCATATTTATGGAAGCTTGGGCATAATAATTAGAAGGACCAGAATTACCAATACTAACATTATCCAAGCAACCTGCAAGGGGTTCATAACAAGACTATTTAATGACATCAATTTGGTTGAAGGAAATAACATCCATTTGAAGACTTCCTCAAACATAATCACAAGGGATAACAATACACCTCTTGATCCAAAGCAATATGATACATAGACACCAACAATTATCACTAGGGTAAAACTCAATACCCTTCCCCAAGCACCCATTAAATGACAATTTCATTACTTTCATTATTAAGGTTATTGATAATACTTTGAGAAGTAAAGCAACTTCGTATAGAATGATATGGCCCAATGACATTAAAAATATCATCTATGCAATTATATAATAAGTCATTAATAGAAAAAGGAAAAGATAAAAGCCAACAACTAATTAAGCAAGGATCATATAGAGATGTCATATTAGGAAACCTCTAACAAATTCTATGGTGCAACGAGCCATAGTATTATTAAACTTACCTCAACAACAAAGTGTTAGAAATGGGAAATCTTCCTTTGACGACATACCCTTTAGGTTCCAATTCATAAGCTCTATGCATGCCCAAGTTTTTCCACTTGTTTAATCCATTCCCAAATGAGCAATTTTCCAAGCGTGAAGAATGAAATAATAAACCCAAAAACATGTATGATAGTAGAGGGAGTAGTTTATTTTGCATTGACTCTTCATTACAATTCAAAGTATCATGTATTCCTTCTCCCATAAAAGTTTTCATGGGAGGAAGGGGAGAATATTTCTAGTATTAGACACATCTAGCCTATCACCATTTTCGTTAGAAGAAAAGAGTAAATGCCAATTCCAAATCCAACGTCATTTCTCATAGTGACCCTTTGTTGGACAAGGAAACACCAATGTCAATATTCACTAATCAAATCAATGGCTTCTATCCTTATTTTTTTCCAAATATAGCTTGTAGGCCACCTCTATGACCACCCATCTCACTATCAACATTGCCATCACTAGCCCAACTATTCAATGGTCATTTTTATAATGACTCCTTTCTCACTCTCTTGGAGGACAAACGTGACATCATTTAGGATATTCAATGCCTAGATATTTTATGGAAAGCTTTAAGGTCAAATATATAGTGGCATAAAACTCAATGTTATAGGAAATCATTCTTAGCCAAGCCCAATTGGTTCAATTCCTATGGATAGAAGGGGGTTGGTCATAAAGAAGTGTTGAGATTCCTAAGCATATCTTTTACCTTTTAGGTTTCTCCTTCCTCTTTAAGGAAACATATCATTTCTAGAGCTGAGAAAAATTATCATATTAAATTATGAAGCCCCTTTCTTTGGCAAGGAGATTCCATGTGTGTTCAAAAATTCTTGTTGCACACATTTCCATTACTCATGTTGCTAAGAACCTTGCAAATCCTCATAATTGAAGATTGAAAAAATCCAAAGGTATATTTTATGGCCTCCCTTTAACCAAGGAAAATGGTTTCACAAAGTATCCTAGGAGTTTTATTATTTCCCTCATGACTATAATAGGCTTGGATGACTTTATATTCACTACTCTAAATGCTGCCATAATAGGATTTTCTTGCTTTATATTCACTACTCTCAATGGCACCATAATTTTAAATTTAATTAACATACTCTAAAACCTAACTAAACCAGGTTGTAGCTCGTCAAATTGGACAAGTGAAAGGTCAATACCAGCGCCAAGGAAGAGTTTGGAGGAGTGAAAACAAGGTCAATACCAGTGCCGACGAAGAGTTTGGAGCTAAAAAAAGGTCAATACCAGCACCAAGGATGAGGTTGAGGCACTCAGAAAAATTGATGACCAAGGGACAATGAGTACTGTAAGTTTGGCACCCCCATTCTCTTTAACCTGCAATTTTCATGCCTAGTTTCCAAAGATCTTCTCGTACATTGGCCCCCCCATTCTCATAAAATGGTATAAGATAAGACAAAAAAAATAAAATAGCGTAGTCTTTCACATTTTTATAGTGATTACTAGAGGCACATAGACCAATTCTTCATAATAGAAGAATTTGATCATACTTTTCCAATGATGGCATTATGAGAAAACTTTAGGTTAAATGAATAATTCCTAGCTAAGTTCTTGAAATCATGTCCAACCGTATAAGAGAAGACCGCTGCTATGTGTACTTGGATAACATGGGGAAAGGCTCTTTGGGCTCTTTCATCAATCTACATATTGTTAAATTTTAACACCTAAAAGTGAGAATGAAGAATCTTTCCTAGGATGGTGGCCAATTATGCTTCTCAACACCTAGATTACAAAATCCTTGTCAATATCATTGCCATCACAATTAAACCTATTGCTTGAGATATAGTCATAGAGGTAAACAAATTGGCTTTCTTGATAGTAGGTACATTCTAGACAATTCAATCCTTGCATCGGAGATTGTTGAAAGGGCCCAACAAACTACTCATGATGCCCTTACTATTAAGTTAAAAGTTTGACAAGGCATATGATTGCATCAAATGTCGTTTCATTTATAAAAGGCTCAAAATGATTTATTTTCAACCCTAAATTATTATCACAAATTCAAAATTACAAAATACCAATTAGTGAAGAACCTTCATTTGAAGGTGATGTCATCATGACCTTTGAATGAAGAACCTTCATTCAAAAATGATGCCATGTCAAGACTTTCAAATGAAGGTATTTTTTATTTTAAATATTTCATGTCCAAAATGCTTTATAAAAGGAACCTTGGCATGAAGGACCTTCAAATGAAGACCTTAATTCAAAGGTCCTTCATATGAAGGTTCCTTTAATGCCATCCCATTATAGCTCTTAGAGTTGTTAGAGATATTTTTGTTTAGAAGTAGAGATTGGACCATCAAATAGTGTCACCATGACTCTACCAAGATATCCATCAAATTCATAAACCCTGACTTAACAACCACAAATTCACAAAAAAATTGCCCCTGTCAGCCCTAGGGCATCAATTCAATGCCAAGTTCCTTGCTTTAAAAGTCCCCTAAATGCAATGAACCTCTATCATACCATGATGCACACCAATCCACCGAGTTATAGTTCCAAGACAGTGGGTGGATTGGTGGATGTCATTTCTATTTAGCCCTCAAACCCTTACATAGACAAAATAGGGCAGTCCCTGTAAATTTGGTAAAGATGTGCCACTCCAATCATCAAAATTCTTTACCAGTTCCTTAATCTTCTTACTCAAATCATTAGGTAAGGCTTGAAAACCTTGCAGTGATTTTACAAAAACTTGAGTAGGCCTTAATGATTGGGGCCTGTTGTCTGCATCAAATCTAGAGGCCTTATACATAACATCTAGGTCATTGGTCCTAGGGATCCACTTCTCAACTAAAGGAAAAACTAATTCCTGACCCCTAGTAATGTTTCTTATTGAATCTAAGAATAAAGAATATAAAGAATAAACTAATGGTAATCTACCATCAACTCCCTAATTCAAATGCCTAAAAATTGTGTCTACAACTTCATTTTGCTTGGCAACTACTCCCTTCTCACTTTCTTTTAGAGATTCCTATAGCTCTCTAATCTTATTAAGCATCTTCTATTTGGTGGGATCTACAGAGTACTCAACCTCCTCTTCAACTGGCTCTAATGAAGGACTAGGAGCAGGAGTCTGGATGGGGGACCCAGGAGTAGAAAAAATTGGAGAAGTTGGAGGTACTAATCTTGATGTAGAAGGTATGGCCAAGGTACCAAGAGCACTAGAAGACTCCCCTACATGTCTATACTTCAACCTGTCTACCTCAGTTTGCAGCTCAACACTCCTTTGCTGCATTCTACTATACTCTCCAATAATGGTGTTATACTTCTCCATCAAACTTTTCTTCTCAACTTCTTCTCTTTCAGTTGTCTTTTGAGCCAATTTGACCACATTTACAGTCAAGTTTGTAGCTTTTGTAGTTGAAGTTTCAGAAGCTCTTTTGATTACTAACGCTCCCCTTAGGTTTGGGCTAATATCAGTAACATAGGGCACAGGCCACCCTAAACTTAGGAAGTAATAAAGCTAGGCAAAATATTTAACTCAATTTATAAAAAGGGACCCGACCTAGACGAAACAATGAGACATAAGTCATTTTAATACCCACTCCAAAAAGGTAACGGCTGAATATATCTCACCCAAGGTTTTACATGGAACATTAGGATTTTTATGAAAGCCAAGGTAAAACCCAACCTTAGGTTCCTCCCAAAAAATGTAACAAGCCACGACAAGGGAAAAAAATAAATGGAATTCAAAGAACGAGATTTGAAACTCCATCAAATCCACCATGATGCACACCAATCCACCGAGTTACAGTTCCAAGACAATGGGTGGATTGGTGGATGTCATTTCTATTTAGCCCTCAAACTATTACACAGGCACAATAGGGCAGTCCCTGTATTTGATTGTTTAATCCCACAAAACAATGATTGAGAACTTCAAAACAAATTCAAATGAAATGGAACACATATATTTATCTACACCAATGATCTCAGAGAATTTCAAGCTTGTATGGATCCATACAACACAAAAGAACTTCATAAAAATTGTAAAAACACAGAAAATTGCTTCAAGAATGTGGTAATATAAAATTTTGGTATCAACTCCTCCAACAATTACAATGGGATGGGAATACAATATGATAGAAGTGGGATAAAAAATGCATTGTTTGAAGCATCAAACCAATATGCAAAGATGAGAGGAAGTGCTAACCCCTTAAAATGAAAAACTTTCTTTTAACTTTAAGTTTGTTGGGTAGCCAATTCTTTTAAGTTATCAAATCCTACCATCATATATATTTAAAATGTTGTTTTTTCAAATGACTATGAGCACTAACTTTCACTATTTGAAGATGTTGAAACCTTGTCATAGAGAATTAGAACATTGATGCGACCACTCATCCTACCTTAAAACATACCAAAAGTCTCCTAGAAATTAGATATAGGAAGATTTAAGATGACTTAAACATTTTTTATTACCAAAGCATAAACTTATGATGACTTTACCAGACCTAGAACACACTCCCTCCCCATTAACCACTTAGACATATGGAAATTAAATGTAAATTTTCTGCTATTTTTAGTCATGTAGGTGTGCAATAAACCACTTGGTGGTGTTTCACTTCAAGTTTATTTACTTGAATGAAGAGAAAAATTCCTTTGATTACAATTAGAGAATACATTTGATGCCTTGGTTGTGTAACTGGTGGACCATATTCACATTTAACACTTGTTACAAAGTTTGGGAGTTAAAACGTTAAGTAGATTTGATTTGTGATGGACACATTTGGACGGTAGTAACAATAATTTGCAATCTATCAAGACTTGATTACCTTATAACTTTTCAAATTATAGCGATGAAATGATAGATTAATCATAATGTCACCTTTGGATCACATAACCATGAAAGAACTTCATCCAACATCCTTATGAGTGCAGGTACCACCAAATAGGTATTTGTCAGATTGGTCTTCCTTGAGTGAGGGAAATTCAGGAAGAGAAGAGGAAAGCGAGACATGTAGTAGGTCTGAAAGAGGGAGACCAACTAGAGGTCAAAAGATTAGAAGAAAATTTCGTAAACGCAGGGAATTTTTTCTTGCTGAAGGGGGGTCATGTTCTTATGATGATGAGAGCATAGGAGACATCGAGGTGCCCTTGAGGTACAAACATCTATGGAAACAATGGGTACCCAAGGAACTTCCTCCAATAAACATTGATCTTTGTGTCAACAAGAGGATATATCGCATAACACCATTGTCATTACATGGTTTGGGCCTATTTTGCATGGACGACATAAAAGTTTGTGACGAAAAAGTTATTGAGTTGATGGAGTATGTCGGACCCTATTATAGTTACAAAGATTGGATGCAACTGGTTCGATATACATGAAGTATGCGTAGGTATGCACTATCAGCAAATTATATACAACTAAAAGATAAGGATCAAAATAAAGGAGTGGCTAGGTACATTGACGGGAGGCCAAAAGCATCAGGGAATATTGTAGGGTTTATAAATAGTACATGACCTGGGTCAACAAATAAGCAACCCAATTGCATATTCGAGGCGCGAGAGGGAAATCGTGTATTTGTATGTGCGATAAAATCAATAAATGCAGGGGAAGAGTTGCTAATCCATTACAATTTGAATCACTTAGATACAAAGACAATTACTATGGGGGTGGTATGTACTATATACCATTTTACCCAACCTCCAATTAATGACTCCAATATACCATTTTATTATTATGTTTTTTTTTGTAAGTCTATTGGTTTCATTTCGGTAATGTTTTTTATATTTAATTTTTTCACAGCAGGACATTGATCATACAAGGAAGGCTCCAACCCAGAGCACAAATCACGATCCATCTTCAGGAACTTCTATCCAACAAGTTTACCTCATTATAATTGTACAAATTAGATACAAGCAAAATGTTTTATTATTATGTTTTTTTCATGAGTTTATTGGGTTAATTTCGATAATGTTTTTAATATTCTTGTTGCAGTCAGCTGATCGGGGAAAGGCACCAGCAGTACAGGAGAACATCCATATGGAGGTGGAGTCACTATTATGTGATGATTACATCGCATTTTCCACAAACCCTGTGGATATGATGAGGAAGGCCCAGAAAAAATGCAATCAAGAAATCCTTAAGTTGGTATTTGTAGTGCCTCAAACATATGAGATAAGAGAAAGGGTTAAACTATTATCTGAGAGAGCACATAACTTGCAAGTAAGTTGTCATGGGATCTTTAATTATAACATAAGTTCATTCATGGTTTTATATTTTGTACTCTTTTATGTCATGACCTAAAATATGTGTTGTTTTTACAGGATTATTTGCGTCCTCATCATGCTACTGGCCATGATCAGGGTACTGCAAGTGTTTCCCGGGAAGTAGAGGATGGTACAAGTGTCAATCCTGATCTTCTTGCGCATACAACACTTTATTCGGCCCCATCATCTGTGCCTATATTGTCGACTGACATGTCGGCAACACATACCATGTAGGAATTCGGTAGTCCACCGTCTGGCAGTGAACACATGCCACTACATGTGTCAGTACCTGTGGATATAGAGGCCACTAGTATTAGTGATGTTTTAGCAGCATTTCCTGGATCTTCCCGTATTACTAGTATGAGAACATTGTCAGTCACATTTGTGGTGACCGAGGATTTCCTTCCCATAAAGATAGAGAAGGTCCCAGGTACTTTAAAATGTTTTAATTATTATTATATATAATCCAATTGAAATTTACTTATTGATCACTCTTTATAGACTAATGATCCCATGATCATTTTGCAGGAAATTATGTTTTTTATAAACATCTAAGTGATATTCCATTGGAGCTCTTCGGGCCCACCATACGTACACGGTGGAATGCCCAAAATCAAGATTTAAAAGATAATCTCATTAACCGTTTAGTTGTGTTGTTCGGTGATAAAACATTCAACCAAACCAAGGTCCTTAAGAAAGATGGTACCTATCTAAAGTATGTGAGGGACCAATGTAGGTCACATTTAGAGAAGAACATAAAGTACGAGCATCCCCCCATGATTCCAGAAAGGGAGTGGAAGGACTTGGTGTCAGATGGAAAGGAGAAGGCTGAAAACAAGAAAGGAAAGACACCACCGAGCCAAGCAAGGTATGTGATACTATCAAAAATTTAATTATATACTGATTACTCTTTCTTTTTACATAATCTAATGTATTTCAATTTTTTCATAGGTTGCCCGACACATCGAAGGCAACAAAGGCAAGACTAGAAAAACACGGGCAGCACAAACTTGGCTCTGGTGGTTATATGAAAATAGCCGCACAATTTGTAAGTATCAATAAATGAAATATTGCATCCAAATAATAAATTGCAAACAATTTTGGTTTTATCACACCATAGAAGCAAAATTCATGATCGCATGAAAAAATGTAGGACTTTGATTTCAACAAAGTACCCACAGAAGAGGACCTAAATATTTCCTTCCACCAAGGCTATGAAGCCCTGACTGAATAGCTAAAAGTCTCGACTGGGAAAACACAATCTTCCACTGCATCCAACACATAGGTAAATAAACTCAATAAAGTTTATTTCAAATTGAATACTTGTACAATCTATTCAATATTAATTTCTACCATAATAATGTGCCTATTTGTTTTACACAAATAAGCAATGATAATACTGCACATGACATTGGAATGTAGCCTGGTGAGGGTGGAGCAAAACCTACCGATGAAGGCCATGGTGTGCATCCCGGTACTGGATGTATTCATGTGCTATACAAAATGCAGTATGGATTAATACAATTAAACATCTTTAATTACATTTGGTGTATTAATCAATGCAACCATTCATGTTTCAACTTTAGAGCATGTAGAGCGTGATCAACATGTTGAGCATAATCAGGCTAGACAAGATCAGGAACATGATGTGGCTCCATCAGGTAAAGAGGACCACTCTAATGTTCTTTTAAACATATTTAATTGCAATTGGTGTATTAATTAATGTAATCTTTCATGTTTCAACTCCAAATCAAGATTTATAGGGTGTTCAACATGTTGAGCATGAGGCTATAAGACAATATCAGGAACATGATGTGGCCCAATCAGGTAAAGAGCACCACTCTGATGTTCTATAAAACATATCAATTTAACATTTCTTTGCTATTGCAGAAGACCCCCCTTGCAGCTGTATCCACGTTGTGAGTACACGACTAGGCATACATTAAGATCATGAGAAAAGCTCGAAACAACTAAAGGGGGGACAAATGATTTTGAAAATGATACTCCACTTCAGATTTTTTTTGCTGCAAAAAAGAAACAAAAAAAGAAGTGATTGTAATCATATTATGACAAGTTGACAACCATATTTTTGATGATATGTAAAAACTAAAAAAATGAATGTTATATGTTAATGAATGAATGTGACTATGTTAATGAATAAATGTTATATGTTAATGAATGAATGTTATATGTTATTAATGGATGAATGAATGATTAATGTTATATGATCGGGTATGGGGAATTGAGAGTGATGTGAGGGGGGAGGAGGGGTCATATGAGCTTCCACCTTCACATGGTTGGCCCTATTAAGTAGAGAATATTAAACTATTCTCAAAACAAAGAGAAGCTCAATAAGGTAAGTAATGCACTTTTCAATATAAGAAATGCATCGTTTGAAGCATCAAATCAATATGCAAAGATGAAAGAAAGTGCTAACTTTTCACTATGAACATTGTGTTGTGTGTGGATTTGGATCATAATGTAATGTTTTTTATTTTTATTTTAGTGGTCTCTAAAATTTTACTTTTGTGCATAACAGGTTAGTGGAAAATTTGACAACTCTGAAGGGTTTAGAGGCTCAATTGAGATAGATACACATATATTTGGATCTTTTTGTTGATGGGAGGCTTCCACTTAACCATGAAATTTTTTACCATTTGCAGGTATGCTAAAATATCTCTACTTACATTCATTCAACTTACTGTAATATAATATCTGACAAGAATCTCCTTTTCATTATACTTACATGGATTTTCATGCCCTATTCCAAAGCACATGTTTTAAAACAGGAAAGAAGGATGCTGGCAAGGGTTAAGGAATTTGGCTTTACACCTGCCAATTGCATAGTTTACTTCATTCATCTAGCATATTGCCTATGTGTTTCACAATTGTTGGAATCATATACTATAATTACAGAACTAGTAAAATTAAAATATGTAAGTTTCAAATATGGCATTACATATCTTTCTATGAATTTTTGAAACAAAATATCAAAATGGAGAAGTATTAACAAAATAATCTACATAATTTCTAAGAGATCGGGGAATTTTTTTGTAGAGTTATCTTGAATATATTTAAGACAAAAGTAACTTATAGAGATTGAAGTAGAATATCGATAGTCTAAAATCACCAGTCAACACATCTTAGTAGTATCTCAATTCAAGAGAACTAGGTCCACTATCCATTAGCCAGTAAAACAAATAAAATCAATTCATAAGATTATTCTGTTCTAATAGGGTTGACTGGTTGCTTCTTTCTTTTTGATTGTCAGGAAGTCATCAATATACACTTGGTTTTCCCGCCTTCTCTTGCCTCGTGGCCAGAGAGTTTCTGCAGAAGGCATCAAAGTAACCTTCAAGATTGACAATGGCAATGAGTACAAGGTCAGTATAACTTAATGCTAATTGGGTATGATTTTATTTGTTCAAGACCAATTTAGATTCATTTTTTGCTCACACTACTTTTATTTACATTTATGTTTTTCTAATATCCATTTTCCTTTACATTCATATTCTTCTATACATATTGTGTTTACAATAATGTTTTCCTTAATTTAATCTAGGGGACAGGACCTAGTACCTGAGCAACTTTCAATGTCATGCTATTAGGATTTACTATGAAGCTAATCCAAAGTTTTTCATTGCTGCTCGAGGCGATATTGCAGTGCTTTCTCTAGGAAGCCCACATGATCCCCATCATGTATCTTCTTTTTGTAGTCTCTAAATTTCTTAGAAGAAACCAACAACCAGTTTGTCTAAATGTGGCTCCTTGTTTACACATTAATATCTCTTTTGGCAGCAATGGATCAAATTGGATTCATGGGGTCTTAAAGAGAAGGCTCTCAAACATGGAGATCAAGAGTGGGACCAGGTAAAACCATTCATAATCATGCTCATATTGTTTTATTGACTGTCTAAGAGCTAAGTATCCAGGATAACATTCTGTATTTTTCTATTGAATTTCCAGAGTGAGAATAATTTTGGGTTTGCAATCCTATTTTTTAATACACTAGCTAAGTATCCAAGACGCACTGCAGGTACTCTTTCTCACCAAATTTCTCATTTTCCACAAATTAGATTCTAGTGTGTAGTTTATTATTCACTAGTTTGATTTTTTCTTTTTTAGCAAAATTAGAATCCAATTCGTAGGTTGTGCTTGTTGTCCATGACAGTCCCCTTGATCTCATGACTCATCATAGGTTTTATATTTTGCTCCAATTCTTGATCAACATAAAATGTGGCCATCATAATATCATCCATAGCCTCCATATTCTACAATCATTCATTGCTCATTTCTCATACATAGTAACCAAATAATGCAGGCCTAGAGCTTGGACTGCAGATTTATGCAAAAAATGATAAATCCCTGCCTCTGTAAGCCTAATTAAACACAACTGACATGTTGTTTGATATTTTAAACAGTCATATGATTGTCCTTTTTCTACCTTGTAAACACTTACTCAATGCATACAATAATTTATTGAAATGCAAAGTTGAATGGCCTCTTAACTCTTGACACTAATGTCATTGGATTTGTCCAGACAGGGTTAATCATATTGTCATCTAAATTTTCATAATGAAGTCTTCCAATCTATCCTTTAAATCTGAGCATTGATGACAATCCATCTTGTCTTTTACTACCCCTATTAAATGCTCATGATCTTGGCACATCAAATTTCTCTCTTTGATTGACATGTCCTTATGTCCCGTCATTATCCCTATGGATGCACTTTGGAGCCTCCTACTACTTTTATATATCGCCCAAAGTCACCCCGATATGCCTACATTTCAATGAATAGTTTTTTTTTTTTCTAAATTGCATTGTTCTGTCGAAATTGCGATGAACCACAAAAACACCCGATGACCTTGCAATGTATCTGATGAACTTTCACCGTAATGACTTGCCTATTTCATCATGAGTGCGAAGAACTTTCATTGTAATGACTTTCCTATTGCGTCATGCGTTCGACGATCTTATGTTGTTAATCGGACGGTTTGGAAAAGGTATGCCACCTATGCTCTGGGCACAGTTCCTCGCTACATCGATGACACTGTCGTCTCAGTTCTGACGACTATATGTCGCTGCTTCGATGCTTCAGCGATGATATGCCACACGTGCTCCGGGTGTTGTTCGTCACTAGACCGACAACACTATCATCACGGTTCTGATGAATGTATGTCACTGCTCCGACGCTTCAACGACGGTATGCCGCATGTGCTTTGGGTACTATTCATCGCTAGACCAACGACACTATCGTCTCCATTCTGACGATTGTATATTGATGCTTCGACGCTTCAGCGAAGGTATGCTGCCCATGCTTTGGGTACTGTTTGTCGCTAGGCCGACGACTATATGTCGTTGCTCCAACGTTTCAGCGAAGGTATGCTACCTGTGCTCTGGGTACTTTTCGTCGCAAGACCGATGACACTGTCATCCTGGTTCTGACGAATATATGTCGTTGCTCTGACGCTTCGATGATGGTATTTTTCCCATGGTCCAGCCACTGCTCATCACACGATCGACAAAGTGGGCATCGTTGTTCTGACGCTTCGGCGAAGGTATACCGCCCGTAGTCCGACCACTGTTCATCGCGTAATCGACGAAAAGGGCATCGCGGTTCCAATGAGCTTGTGTCGAGAGGGCGATGTTTTACAGTTCATCGGTATATAGACGAAAATTGAGTGATGATGTTGATTTGTGCGATTCATCGGTCGACCGATAATAGATCGTCAAAATTGCGAGGAACGGTCGTCGAAAACTGGGGTCAAATTCATTAGTGGTAGATTTTTTCATTTAGTAGATGATACTAACATTGCAAAATATGAGGATTGTTGTACACTAAAAGGATTGAGTGAGCTACACTCTTTTAGAAGCTCCAATGCAGGTACATGGACTATCCATACAAGGAAGATGGCATGCTTTTTTTATGCATGTACACTTCAATCATGGAATGATTGCGAGTCAAGAGAGTGGGTTGACGAATGGTCTGTAAGAAGTCTAACCCTACTTGAAACTTATTAGCTCCCGACGGCTCTACAAATCACAGAGATGGAATCATCCATTGACTTTGATCATGTATCAGACCTACTAGAACTAGGTAATATATCTTACTTACAAGTTTTATTATGTTGCTCAGTAAATAAATCTAACAAGATGAACATATCAATGCAGGGTACATTTATGCGGTGATTGCAGATGAAGACAATGAAGAGGGTACAAATTATTACCTATGTCATTGTATCAAGGCCAAAAAGAAAATGGAGTCCCCAGTTATAGACGGAGAAAACATAGAATATCCTATAGGTTCGGTGGTTGTTACTAGAACATGGCTTCAAAGGTATCCAGTTAAGAATGTTGTAGTTTGGTTGTTTGAGGACTTCGATACGCATCGAAAAACTCTTCACTATTCGAACCTTGTTGTTGCCACCAATGTTCATTTGATCAAATATAAGGGAAAACCTACAAACAAGAACTTGTGGAAAGTATGTGAGTCTGACCACAAGGCAATACTCGACACAATAAAGAGTAGAGAAGACCCAAATGGTTCATTGGATTGATTTGTAAGTATGCACATTGAATTTTTAAAGTCATGTTATTGATCATTCTTTTGGACCAACACCTTGCAATAAGGATTTCTCACCATTACTATTTGATGTCATATGCATTTACGACTATCACTGATCCTTTTCTAATTGTGACTGTAGGCAATAGTGAAGTTTGTCAAAATATATAAGAAAAGAACACATCGATTGGTGGTGCAAGTGTTTAGTGGTATGAGAAACATCGGTTGCTAGTGCATTTTCTGGTTGTCAATCTTCTCTTTCTTTTCCATCTCCTAGATTTATCGGATTCTTATATGCTACATGTTTTATGTTAAGCCTCTCAATGATATATTTGAAATTTATACATAGGGTCATCGTGAGATGATAAAGTAGTGAAGGGGCACATCACCATTATAGGACCTTCAATCGACCTCCTTATCTAGCATGCATGAAGATGATAGTAGGTCTTGTCAGTTGTATGACTGACATTATTTAGTTATTTCTCTTTTAATGATTTTTATGTGAGTCTATGTCTAAGATTGAGAGGCTTTTGTAGGTTTTTTGGGATGCAAATAGCTGGGCCAGCTGAGGTGGAATGGAAAAATGAAACTCGATAGTAGCTCCTTTTGTTTCTTCTCAAGTACAATATATTTCATGATTTGTGCTGGAAATGGGAGGATTATTTCCCTGCACGTATTGCTACAAGTATTGACAAATGGGAAGATTTTCAAGATGTTCTTCCATCACTATTGTAATATATGTCATTGACGTGTATTTTTTGATATACTAAAATTATGAGAAATTAATACATGCAAATGTGTATATTCCTTAATATATGCCTAAATTAAATGTGTATATTACATTTAAAATTAGTTGTAATGCTTCATGGTTTACATTTAAAATTGTCTTCAAGGAAAAATGTGTGGATTTATTAGTAAGAATGAAATAATGTTTAATATAATTATAGAAAGGCATGGTGCAACTTTCGTTCTGCAGCTCGTGTGACCAAACGAACTGTTCCAATGCGTCTGGGTAGATACATTTACGCTAGGCATGGTCCTCTTCCACACCCAAACATGCAGAATCGCTTTGAGCTATGTTCAACCAGATCGATCCCTTAAGGGTTCAAAGTGCAAAATGGCTGCGAACTTTAGCACGCTATAACTCAGACACCGTGATGCTTAAAAAATTCTCGTCTAATCCTACAAGATCATGTGGGCCGTTCTACAATAGCCTCACTTGTTTTTCGCTATCTTAGAGGCATTTTCCTGTGCTGGTGAATTTTCACTCGGGTAAAGTTTTGTCAAATGCAAGTAGTTGAAAGTTGCAAAGTGGTGTAACTTTCATTATGCAGCTTGTGTGACCAAAAAAACTATTTCGACGCATCTGGGTGGGTACATTTACGCTAGGCATGGTCCTCTTTCACACCCAAACACACGGAATCGCTTCAAACTATGTTCAACCTGATCAATCCCTTAAGGGTCCAAAGTGCAAAATGGCTGCGAACTTCAGCATGCTATTACTCACACACCATGATGCTTAGAAACTTCTCATCTGATCCAATGGGATCACGTTGGACCCATCTATAGTAACCTCGCTCAGTTATTGCTATCTCAGAGGTATTTTCCTGTGGTAGTGAATTTTCACTCGAGGAAAAAGTTGTCAAATACAAGTAGTTGAAAGTTGCAAAGTGGTACAAATTTCAATTGTGCAGCTTGTGTGACCAAATAGATTGTTCCAACACATCCGAGTGGGTACGTTTACGATAGGCATGGTCCTCTTTTGCACCCAAACATGCAGAATTGCTCTGAGCTACGTTCAACCAGATCGATCCCTTAAGGGTCCAAAGTGCAAAATGGTTGTGAACCTCAACATGCTATTACTCGGACACCGTGATGCTTAGAAACTTCTTGTCTGATCGGCAAAAATTGAAAAATCGGCAAAAAATGCTTTTAAAACCTACAAAAAAACGCGAATAAAATCGTGTTGATTTTCATGTGAAAAAAAATAATGAGACCATAACTTGTTGATTACTATTATTCTTTGATAGAATTTTTCAAAGCATCCATAGCCTATTCAAAAGAACCTATTTTAGGATTTTATCTATAGCAGCAAGGCAGTGAATTGTTTGATACAATGCTTTGGTAGACATGTATGAAAATTTTTGTAGCAGAGACAAGGCAGTGAACTGTTTGAAAAATGCCTCAAAGAAATGTGGTCTCATGGTGATGGAATGCCATGACAATCCATAGCCATAGGCATTCGTCATGGCATTCCATCACCATGAGACCACATTTCTTTGAGGCATTTTTTCAAGTAGCTCACTGCCTTGTCTATGCTATTGCTTACTATTATGCTTCAATAGATTTTTTCCAAGCATTCATAGCTTGTTCGAAAGAACTTGTTTTAGGATTTTAGCCATAGCAGCAAGGCAATGAACTGTTTGACAAAATGCTTTGGTAGACATGCATGAAAAATGTGGTAGCATAGACAAGGGAGTGAATTGTTTAAATAAATTCCTGAAATAAATGCGGTCTCATGGTGATTATTGTCATTTCATTCCATCACCATGAGACCGTATTTATTTGAGGCATTTTTTCAAATAGTTCCTCGCCTTGTCGATGGCTTGTCATGGCCTTCCATCACCATGAAACCACATTTCTTTGAGGCATTTTTTCAAAAAATTCACTACCTTGTCTATGCTATTGCTTACTATTATGCTTTGACAAACTTTTTCCAAGAATCCATAGCTTGTTCGAAAGCACCTATTTTAGGATTTTAGCCATAGCAACAAGGCAGTGAACTATTTGATGAAATGTTTTGGTAGATATGTATGAAAAATGTCATACCATAGACAAGGCAGTGAACTGTTTGAAAAGATGTCTCAAAGAAATGTGTTCTCATGGTGATGGAATTCCATGACAGTCCATCACCATAGGCATTCATCATGGCATTCCATCATCGTGAGACCACATTTCTTTGAGGCATCTTTTCAAACAGTTCACTACCTTGTCTATGGCTTGTCATGGCATTCCATCACCATGAGACCACCTTTCTTTGAGGCATTTTTTCAAACAATTCACTTCCTTTTCTATGCTATTGCTTACTATTATACTTTGATAGATTTTTTCCAAGCATCCATAGCTTGTTCGAAAGAACCTGTTTTAGGCTTTTAGCCATAGCAGCAAGGCAGTGAACTATTTGATGAAATGCTTTGGTAGATATGTATGAAAAATGTCATACCATATACATGGTAGTGAATTGTTTGAAAAGATGCCTCAAAGAAATGTGTTCTCATGGAATGCCATGACAAGCTAAAGCAATTGGCAGTTGCTCCTAGTTATTAGTTATGCAATGTGAAGTAATTGCATAACTACTTAGGTTGACTTTGTAAAAAGCTATATTGTAATTCAAATTTTGTCATCTATCAGCATCTAGTTATTTGTTATGCAATGTGAAGTGATGCTTTGAGTTTGAAAGATGTGAAATGTATGAATATAAACTACAAAAATCCATTCTCTACATTTCATTAGTTAAACTCTTTATTTTATTTTCTCTCTATTTTATTTTATTTGGTTTGTCGATTTATTCCCCAAAATATTTTTGTTGCTATGACCAAAACAATAAATACCAATTGAGATTGTACATAGGGCTTGAACATTGGTCTACCATCACAAAAATAGAAAACCAAAAGGAGCAGATATACAATGTTAAAGAAGAGTGAAAGCACAACTAAATTTATCATTTCAAAGCAATTTTTTTGATGCATTTTTTCAAACAGTTCACTGCCTTGTCTATGCTATTGCTTACTATTATGCTTTTGATATATTTTTTCAAAGCATCCATAGCTTGTTCAAAATAACTTGTTTTAGGATTTTAGCCATAGCAACAAGGCAGTGAACTATTTGAGAAGATGCTTTGGTATACATGTATGAAAAATGTGGTAACATAGACAAGGCAGGGAACTATTTGAAAAAATACCTCAAAGAAATTTGGTCTCATAGAATGCCATGATAAGAAAATGCAATTGGCAGCTGCTCCTAGTTATTAGTTATGCAATGTGAAGAAATTGATAACTGCTTAGGTTTACTTTGTAAAAACTATATTGTAATTAAATTTTTGGCATCTATCAACATCTACTTATTAGTTATGCAAAGTGAAGTAATGCTTTGACTTTGAAAGATGTGCAATGCAATGTAATCAATGACATGAATATAAAATACAAAAATCCATTTTTTATAATTCATTAGTTAAAATATTTATTTTATTTGCTCTCTATATCTCTATATGCTATGTAAATACCTTGAAATTGTATTTAAAAGGCTTAATAGGTCAGTTAGGTGGTATTTGCAAAATCAAGTTGTGAATGAATGGTAATTAAGAGCAAAATTGGCAAATTGCCATCTTAGAAGTCTAACAAAGGGTGGTTATGGTGGTTGATCGACTCAATGGGTAGTTAGAAGGTGGTATCAAGATATATTTCTGTAATACCCCAAGTTGAGGATTGATTTTGTTCAGTTTCTAATAAGAAAATATAATTTGAAAACGTTGATCACTAGTTTTCTTTGTTTTCCTGAATTTTATTTTCCTTGCACAAGCCCGTACAAGTCTATCATGACTTGAGGCTTTGGATATTTGATTGCATATGTGTTTAATCTCTTTGCATTTGTTCTAAATTTTTAAATCAACTGTTGGTGTGTGTGGGATCAACAAACTTGGTTACTACTTTATTTTTTGTGTTAGGGGTTTTGAGGGAAACACCATGACACATTAGCAAATCCACTTACTGTTCTAACCCTGTGGATCAGTGGATTGTCCTGCACCATGATTAGTTTGGTGTATGAATACTTTGGAGGCTGAGAGAATGAATAAACTCAGTGGGGTGTAAAGTTCTAATGCTATTCAGGGATATTTCCACCATGAAAGTAAGGAACTCAAGTAGTGAATCTGAGAAATACTGAAAGGAATGGGATTGTGAGTGTCTTTTAAGTTAGGTTAGAGGTATTGTGGGGTGTTTGGACCTTTGGAAGGATTGGGTGAGGTCTGTATTATGAGTTTCTTTAAAACCCTTGTTTTTGTGAAGGTTTAGGAGGGTTTGTGAGTAGAGGAATATAAAAAGTTCTTGGGGATCTTAAAATGAGAGAATGTTGAGTTTGGTGAGCATCCCTAAGACTATTTAAAGTTTCCTTGGTTTTTAGGTGAGTTTTTGAGGGGGTTCCTTTGGAAATTAGGCCTAATTGTGAAGCCTAAAGCGAGGGAGGTGTATTGAAAGTTCATATTGGTCCAAAAGAGTTACTATTGGTTTTGGCATATATTGTGTAACCCTAAAAAGGGTATCTTAATCCACCTTTAAATGGTCAAGTGTTTTGGAAAGGTTGGGAGAAATTAGGCTTGGACCAGGTTTTGAGTGCTACAAGGTTGGATTGTTGGGTAAGGTGTTGAATGAAGAGTTTGGTTTGATGGGGCTTTGAGGTTGCGTAGATTGATCAAAATAGATTGTATTAATCTTGTTAGGAACCCCTTGAAGGAAGGTTGTCAGACTAATTGGGTTTGAGCCTCCTTGCCTCTGCATCAGTGAGGCACAAGTAATTGAAGCATTCCAAATGATACAAACCACCATGAATGGAGCTTATTTATACAATACGCTTTAGATGGGGCTTATTGAGAATTCGACAAGAATTAATTAATCATTAGATGTAAAAAAAATCCATTCCTACAACATTCAAGAATAAAACTTACACGATACGCATGATAACATCATTCAAGAATGGCAGTAGCAAAATAAGAGTTCCTTTAATAAAAAATTAGAAAGGCTATACAATGATATATATTGATAAAAGTATATAAATATATCCAAAAAAACAATATAGGCTTAGCACAAAGGAGCCATATGGACATAAAATATCACGTGTATATATCAATAGTACAAAACATATGTTCCAAAATGCCACATAGGCATACAATAAACAACACTAATACATAGTCATTTCCCTCTAAGGGAAGGAAATAGATCTCGTGCTGCCTTCGAAATTCAGCTAGATGGAGTGACTGTTGCTTCTCTTATCTTTCGAACATGCTCACTACTCCTCCTCTCTTCACTTTGGACCTTCAACTGATACAATTAAAAGTAAAGATGTTAAAACATAGAAATTGAATTATGGAATGGCATATAACAAAATATATAATCACTTACCACATACATATAGTCATCATGCACATTTATAGCATCACCATGTCCATGATCTAGAGTGACAACCACCTGTAGCAACCATGAAGATAGAAATTAAACTACATAAAATTATCATGAAAATTTTCTATAATAGACCATAAAAGAGAAAATACAATGTCAAATCGACTAATCTATTCCATACCTCTCTCAATGGATCAGAATTGGCTATTGTTGCAGCAACTCCATGGTCCATCGTTCCACCAACATCACCAGGGCTATCTCTTATCAACAGCTGCAAATGAAACAATATCTTAGGTATCATGTTGATATAGGAAAACATAATGTGACATGATCAAGGTATAATTGAATGCAATGTTTGTGTTTCTCATCAATTTTTTAGATTTGTATATACGCAAAATTGTGAAAACTAGCTAACATAGATTTACAACACCATTAATGAATAAAGGCTACCTGAGTGTACGTTGTTTGAGGATATGAATCGCGAGGTGTGGAGGAAGAAGGTGCACGAAGAAATTGTTTGAAATCTGAAGCATGTTATGAGACAAACATTCAAATATAACATTCAATTGTTCAAATGCAATAATATCTTTAATACTAGTTGCATACCTATGGACTCATCGTCGAGAATGTATAAGGGTCTGTAGTAATAGAGCATCCCTCATGAATAGTGCGACCCTGAAATTTCATCATATCAAAATTCTACTAATTTAGTTATTCTTAAATTTTAAAATATATTTTAATAAACAACATTAAAATAACTTGCTAAATTGTACTTGAGTGTCAATGCCAAATGTATCATTCAAAATATCATCTGTGAAAGCCATCGCCTCTACAACTGACATAGGTTATGTAGCTGCATCACGAGCACCTTGATAATCATATGTGCAAAAAACACCACAAGCGCCACAATGGTGGGGTGGAGCTCGGGGCCTACACATCTCCTCCACACCAGGCTCTACTAGAGAACTCACACATTGTAAAATGGTTTGGGTGAGTGAGACAATCGACTTTATCGTGTCCACCTCTACACTGTCCTTAGAAATAGAAGGAACAATAACATGCTCCACCATGGGTCTGCCCAAGGCTCTTGGTGCCAACTGTGGATTACGTCGTGCAATAGGTTTATCGTGTGTGGAGCCCCCACCTCTACCCTAAAAGTCTAAGATGTCAAAATAGTTTGGCATTTTATTGAGGAAAAACTTGCAATAGAGTTTCTTCAAAAAGTATTGCGGCACCTCATGGTTATTGCATGGAGGTTGGTCAAATACCATCCACCACCGCTCCCAAATTTGTTTTTTAATTAACTCATGGTGGCACCAATGGATGGGGAACCTCCTGCATGCATGGGACAAAGGTTCATTAGTTTTTGGGTCTTTAAATAGGGCACACAACTCGACTTTGCTAATTTTTAATTTTTTGACATCTACATATGACAAACCATTAGCATAAAATTGTCTCATATCATGCCTCTTAGTTGACCAAAAATTCATTTTCTCACTCATTTCTCCTACATGAGTTAAAATTTACTTCAATGATTCAGCAATCCCTCTCCTATAAGGGTGGGTTTCAACATGCTCGATTAATCTTGCAATTAATTGTTGAATGTCTCTTTTATTGTTTTCAATTGGATTTTGAATATTTTCTTGTGTTCCTTGAGGATGCCTATGAATTGATGGAGGGGTTTCATGTTGTTCTTGTATAGGAGGCTCTTCATGAGGGGGTTATTGTGAATTCTCAATGTTTTGAGGTGGAGATTCATTCCCTGAGAATTAAAACAAAGTTTTATTATAAAAATATATTTAAATTTGCATTCCAAATCAAATTCAAAATAAATAGAATAAAAATACACACCTCTTTGCAATCTTCAACCTCTCTAATGTGTTGGCAGCATCCTCGTGGAAAATGGAAACCTAAGGATGCAAAAAATTGAAGAGATTTGGCAAGTGCAAGTTGCAGACCTGAAATCCTCTTCCTCAAGCCACGGGTTGAAGACAAAATGAGGTTTTGAAATCCGAGTTTTTCTTTTTATGTCTAAAAAGACATTTGGTGTGTACCAAAGGTCTTATTTCAGGGTTTTTTTAATCATTTTTTCAATTTGGAACCTAAATTGTGTCATAGATTGGAGCACTTACCCTAGAACTAATTCTAACCATATTATCAAAATTCACATGTCCCATTCTCCTGTTCCACAACCAACTCTCATTAATATGTGAAAAAAAATATTGTCCATCACCTCCTTTAAGTTGATAGATATTTCCACGAGTTCTTCTTCCTATTGCAACCATAATTTCAGATCCTTTTCTGATCTCACAAGTGTTATCCTGAAACACAAGCTTGAAGCCTTTTCTACACATTTGTCCAACACTTGAGAGATTGTGTCTTAAACCCTTCACATAATAAACATCGTCAGTATTGTGTTTTCCATCAAATCTAATCGTTCCTTTACCAATAATACTAGCACCAGAGTCATCTCCAAACATGACTATACCTCCATCATACTTCTCAAGTTTAGTAAACTTACTCTTATCTCCAGTCATATGATTTGAAAATCCATTGTCAATTACCCAAAAGTCTTCATCCTTTCTGGCATGAAAAGAAGTCACCAGAGTACCTTCTATTTCATCTTTCTTGTTCTTCGGACCATATTCCTTTCCACATTTCTTTTCCAGGGCTAGAAACAGTACTTCATCCTTATCTTCCTCAAGGTTTGATTCATCATCAAAAATACCTGCATCTTCTTTGACATAATACAACTTCTTGAACTTTATGTCCTTCTTATTTTTTGTAGTTATTGTTATTACCATCCTTATTCTTCTTTTGTGCAGCTCTATTAGGACATCTTGATGCATAATGACCAACATTTCCACGGCTGAAAAATTTAAAAGGCAACTTACCTTTGTATTTACCAGTACCTTTCTTCAATCTCCTTGTGAAATTAGCTTCCAGATCTTCTGTATCATCTTCATCATCATCATCTCCTATATTCATTGCTTTAAAGGTTGTTTCAATCTTCTCCTTTTCTCTTGCAAATTTTCTCATCTCAAATGCAATCAAGACACCAAATAGATGTTCCTTAGTAAATGTCTTCGGATTATACTATTCTTCAAGAGTAGAAACCTTGTCATTGTAATTCTTTGGTAAGGTCATCAAGATCTTCTCAATTATATCCTCATCTTTCATGGTACCGCCTTGATTCTTGATTTTGGTCGCTATAGTCTCAACTCTCTGATAATAGTTTGCAATGTCTTCTCCATCTTCCATTCTCAAATTCTCAAATTTCCGCTTAGCAATTAGTTTCCTTGATAAATTTACTCTCTCATTTCCTTCATAAATGTCTTTCAACTTTGTCCACATTTCATATGTAGTAGCCAGAGAAATAAATTTTGATCTTTTAGTTTTAGATAATGCACTAAAGATATAAAACCTTTCTTTTTCATTCTCTTCAAAAGCTGCAACCTCATCAGCAGTGGAAGGACCGATTGTTGGAATCACATACTTCATCTCCACAACTTTCCAGGTATTGAAACTAATTGAAATTAGGTAACTTCTCATATGTTCTTTCTAGTCACTTTAATAAACTCCATCAAACATGGAAAGTTACAACTTGTGCGCCATCTGATCTACCTCAAGCAGTTAAGCTTTTCACTAAGGAACCACAAATCTGATACCAATTGTTGAAATGCGCACAAGACAACTGAGAGGGGGGGTGAATCGGTTGTATCAATTCTTTCCACTTATAAATTTAAACAATTCCACTTTAACTTCAATCTTTTATTAGGTGTAAACATGAAATGCAAAGAATAGAAACACAATACAAGAGACATCGGATTTATGTGGAAAACCCAATGAGGGAAAAAAAATGGTGAGGGTTAACTCACAATATAGAAGAATGAAAAAATGGATACATAGGATCGCTGCCTGAGGGATCACTTCCTAGATCTGAAGGCTCACTACCCAGATTAAGGGCTCACTGCCTTAAGACTCACTATCAAGAAAAGGAGGCTCACTACCTATGTATAAATTACAAAGAAATAGATAAAGATCCACCACTAGGAGTTCCACACACTTCACAACTTTAACATAAGAATATAAATATAATTAAGTTCTTCTATTGCACTTCGCTCTTCCACACTCTTCTCTTGCTCAAATTGAATGATGGATGGATGATCAATTCGCTTCAACTTGATTCGCTTATATACCATCTTCAAACTTAGAGACATTCATAAGGTTGGCAATACAATTACCAATTACAAATTCAAACAAGGTCGGCTACTCAAAATTTCCATGGTGGATAAGAATGTGAGAGGACCAATTACATATTTAATTTAGGACCCAAAAAACATCTTGGATCACACACACACTTTCAAAAATTGATGCACAAACATAATGTGACGTGTAAACACCAGGCTGACCAAACCTAGTGAAAACATCGATGAACTTGAAGTACATGCATCACCATAAATATAATTTCACGTGGATGGCCCAACACGCTTCACCAGTCATTTTACCATCTTTGAGAACAACTTAGATACATATGCAACATCTTCAACAAAATTCATTCGTAGAGAATATTTCACCAGTCCAACCGGGATGACCAGTCGGAATACCGAAGCTCTGGAGCAGGCCTTCCAGAGTACAAAAACACATACAACTTTGCCAGAATATAGAAAACAAAAAATATATTACTCTCCCATATCTGCAAGATCTGAAACCAAATACTAGAGGACTGTAGAGCCAAAACATTTCTCCCAGTCAACAACCAGATAACTTTGCAAATCAAGTTCACACACCGGTGAACATAATTTATATTCTCCATCAACCCAAAAGCTTAAACTCAAAATATATAATCCAATTAAGCTCAAGAAAAAAGCATTAGATCTGCAAGGACATTTGATCAATATAGAGAGGATGCAGACCACATTACCGGAGCACGCTCAGAATACAGCTTCGACACAACTTTCCTTATTTCTCAAATTTTCTCAAAGGCACTTGGCAAATAACTTACTCAACCTGTATAGTGTTGACATCATTGACAAAATTAATGATAAAAACACCAAACATCTCCATACTTGCAACAAATTATACAAATAAATCTAGATCTAATTATTAAAGTTTATTCATTACATGTCATGTTGCTCAACAAAGTACTAGATATACTTGGTTTTTAGATGGTGGATGCAATAATCATATGACAAGGAATAAGGAATTGTTTGCTAATCTTGATGATTTTATAAAGATTAAAGTGAAATTTGGAAATGATAACAAAGTGGTTGTAATGGGTAAACAAGTAAAATGTTTTGGAAAAAAATGGTGAAATAAAATTTATTCCTAATATTTATTTTAGACCTAGACCAAAGAATAATATTATGAGTGTTGTACAATTAGTACAAAAATTTACATGATATATTTTATGGATAATGTTTGCACCATATTGGATAGATTTCCAAATGAAAGGTTGATTGAAAGAGTGAAAGTGACCAAGAATTAGGCATTCTCCCTTCAAATTTAGTGTATCCATGTATAAGAGGAAGTCAACATCAAAATATTATATCTAGACCAATCATGGATATGAAATTTGAGGTATAGAGATTTACATTTTGGAGGTTTGATTTTTTTATAAAAGAAATGGATGGTTAAAGGAATACCACCAATAGAATAACCAACTAGTTTGTGTGAGAGTTTCATTTTGGGAAAACAACATAGAGAGATATTTCCAATAGGAGTCTCATATAGAGAAAGGAAATTATTAGAGCTAGTTCATAACTTGATTTAAGTGGACCAATGCAAACTCCATAATTTGAAGGTAGTAATTATTTTATTTCATTGATGAATTTAGTATGAATACATGGATATATTTTCTCAAGAAGAAGTTTGAAGCCTTTGGAAAATTTAGTGAATTCAAAGCTATGGTTGAAAACAAAAGTGGTCATTTTGTCAAGGTACTTAGATTAGGTAGAGGAGGTGAATACATATCTAAAAGAAAATAGATTTTTGTAGATATTATGGCTTCAAAAGACAATTTACTACAAGGTACAAAACACAACAAAATGGTATAGAAAAGAGGAAGAACATGAAAATTATGGAGATGGATAGAAGCATGTTGAAAGCCAAACATTTTTCAAATAAATATTGGGTAGAAGTAGTAGTGTGTATGGTGGATATTCTCAATAGAAGCCAAACAAAGAGTATTAAGGATAAAATTCCACAAGAATATTTGAGTGGTAAGAAACATAATGTATATCATTTCATAATTTTTAATTGTGTTGCATAATCTCTTGTGTAAAAAAAAAAGAATGTGATAATAAAGATGAAAGATGTATTTTTATTGGATATAGTTAGAATCAAAAGCCTACAATTTATATAGCCTCATTATGAAGAAAGTGATAATTAACAAAGATGTATAATTTAAGGAAGAAGAAGCATGGGATGGAAGCATCGATAGATCAATTGCAATTAGAGCACCAATACCTCAAAAAGAAAAATAATTTGAAGAACAAAATGGTCAAGGTGATCAATCAAATCCATAAGCAAGAACAATTACTCCATCAAGAACTCCAAGTAATGTTGTACAAGATGAATATTCAAGCCATGCATGTCATCTTACTCTCAATTCAAAACTAAGTGACAAATCATATCCCATTATTGCCTCATTAAAATCAAAGTATAAAAGGCAACAAAATGAGAAGTTTGAAAGAAATATATAATCAAGAAGAAAAAATAGAATTTTCCTCAATTTTGTCTCTATTCTCTCATGATGGACTATGCATTTTGAAGAATCCATTAAAGAGGAATATTGGATCAAAGATATATATGAAGAGATGAATTCTATTGATAGGAATCAAACATTGTAGCTAGTTAACCTACTTAAAGGTAAGGATTGCATATGATTCAAATGGGTTTTTAAGAAAACAATGTAGAAGGTGAAATTGAAAAGCATAAGGAAAGGTTAGCAACAAAAGGTTTTTCACAACAACATGGAATTAATTATAATTTAAAAAATTTACTCTATTTGCTAGACTTGATAGTATTAGAATGAATTTAGCAATAACTATATAAAACAATTGGAAAGTTTTTTAAACATATATCAAATCAACCTGTTTGAATGGTTTTCTAGAAGAAAAAGTATATAGTTTGAAGACGACTCTTTATGGTCTTAAAAAAGCACCAAGAGTATGGTATAGTAGTATTTAATCATACATGAAAATAAATTAATTCATTAGAAGTAGTAGAGAGCCCACATTATACACAAATATCAATAAAGAAGGTTAAATTTTGATTGTGTGTTTATATGTTGATAATTTTGTTAGAATTGGCTATGGAGATAGCCACCCAAGAACTAGAGGCAAAATTGAAAGCATACTAGAGAGAATATTTGAATATGACAAGAATAAATTGTATTCTTATCAATTATGATTCAATGTTGTTGTGTGTACAATGTAGTAGAGACCCCTTGGTTATATAGCCAAGGTGACATACAAGATGTCATATGATTATGACAAGTGTCTTAATCATATGACATGACACAACTTATCATAACTACCTAGGTCACATGCGAAACAAGTCAAAAGATAAGACAACAACTAATGACAACTAACAACTTCTAGGAAGATTCCTTCCTAGGAACTAAGTAAACTTAACATGTAAATAAGTCCCCTAGTAATGAATTAACTAGGTACACGACTTTATTTACACCAAAATACCCCTTAAGTGAAACTTAGGGATGTTCAATAGGAAAAATGAGAGGAGGGGTGAATCAATTGTCACATAATTAAACCTTTAATCCAATTACTAGAACTAATATTTAACATTGATTAAATGATTAAACATTAAGTGCAAGTGTAAAAACTAAAAACCATCACACAAACACAACAACACCAGATTTACGTGGAAAACCCAATGACGGAAAAACCATGGTGAGGATTAACTTAAACTATAGAGAATATCAAAACCAATTACAAGAGGCTCACTTCTTGAGAAACAAGACTCGCTTCTAAAATAAGGACTCACTTTCTAACAGGGCTAACAACCCAGAGGTCTCACTACCACAAAGATACAAAGAAGATACAAGAGATATGTTATAGAGAGATGAAAATATCAATGCAACAAAGAAATCCACCACAACCACTCACAAACATGCATGAAAGATAGAGTACACCTTCTTCTCATTGCATCCAAGAACTTAACATTTAGGCTTCACACTGATCTACCACATTTGCTTCACACACACTTACAAAATAACATCAATCTCACTTCTCTCTGCACCTTTTTTTTCCGCTTATCTCTCTTCTTTGCTCTTGTGTGTGTCTCTTTACCACTAACTCATCTTATATTTATACCATATTCAACTTTGAAACATATCCAAAATCATTCATCAAATATTGAATTCAAATTAGGTCAGCACCAAAAACTCCTAGGGTGGAATTAGAATGAGGGTGACCCAAACACACACTTCATAAGGACCAAAATAGATCCAACCCACTTCACTAACTTTGAAATTAGTATTCCACACAAATTCGACAAAACCAGTGTAAAACACAGAAAAATTAAGCACAATTTTTTTAGATACCAAAATTATCTTCAATACAATAAAAAAACTCAACTCTAGAACAACAAGTCATAAGACTTCATCAAAGAAAAATTCGAACCAACAACATTTCTCCCAAACCTCAACTAGAAACATAGAAAGCCATAGTTCACAAATGGTGAACACAAATCACACTGAACAATGAATCAATAGCCAAAAATCTGAATATAGCATCTTCCAACAACCATGATCAACATATCTAAACCACACAAGCATAGGATAAAAAATCGGAGAAAAACCTGAACACTTTCGATCTTCCTTCAATACATTTTTCTCAATATCCTTGACATACACAGTCAATAGAAACCAGTTGATAACCAATTGAATAGTTGACATCAATGACAATTGACAACACTTTCATTCCTTCCATCATTCCTTCCATTCTTGCAACAATCTCCCCCTTTGTCATTGATGGCAACACATGATGTGAAAAACCATCAAAGACAACATACTAGCTCTGAATACACTTCTCAAGATTTTTCTTTCTATTTCTCCCCCTTAGTAGATAATTAGATAATCTCTTTTCACATTCTTCCTTTTCTCCTTTTTTACATTCTTCCTTTTCTCTTTTTTTTTACATTCTTCCTTTTCTCTCCCCCTTTGACATCAATGGCAAAGGAAAAATATATTTGTATTGATTTCTCCTTTGACAACATAAAACTCACAATGAAAACTTATGATACTACCTACTCCTCCTGAGAGGTAGCCCCCATAAATCAATCCAAAAGAAAGATAGATCCATAGATCCACTAGATTGATGCATCTCCACATGCATCTAGTTCAAGAAAGGAGGGGTACTGGCCCCTAAATTATATTTGGTGAAATTTTGAAATATCAATGCGGTAGTACTTAAATTTCAGGGAAAAAATAAGAAGTAGGTGTATTTCTGACCACCCTAACCACAATAAAATGATAATATTTTTTTATAAGATTTTAGATATAAGTAGATGACTCATGTTCCGATGTGATGCATATTTTTTTGTAATTTTTTTCCAAGTAAATAATTAATTATAAATATTTTATTACAAATTTTTTAAAAATATAAAAACTTGCATGTCTAACCACCTTAACTTGGTCAAAACGTCATGAAATTCATTTTTTTTTAATCTTATAGTATGTAAAGCATAAAATGTGACACATGTTTCAGATTCAAAAAATGTGACACCGTTTGAAAGCTATAGATGTTTTTCAATCAGCCTATCAATCAAGACTTTAGTCATAATTCAAATAGAAAATGAATAATAATTATTTATTAAATTCAAAGTAAAGCATAATTTATATTAGAGGAAAGATGATAATCTCCTTTAAAAACCCTTTTCATTTCATCAATTTTGGATTAAAAAAAAGTCGTCAGCCACATGGGCCATCATATCACTTGCATATCGCCACTTTTTGGCCCATCATGATCCTACACATACCCTAAGAATCTCCTTTAAAAACCCTTTTTGTTTCATCAATTTTAGGTTAAAAAAATTCATCAGCCACATGGGCCATCATATCACTTACATATTGCCACTTTTTGGCCCATCATGATCCTGCACATACCTGAGGATTAACTCACACTAAGAGAATATAAAAATCGATTACAAGAGGCTCACTACCTGAGAAACAAGGATCACTACCAAAACAAGGACTCACTATCCAGAATAGGAATCACTGTCCAACAGGGCTAACAACCCCAAGGGCTCATTGCCACAAAGATACAAAGAAGATACAAGAGATATGTTACAAAGAGACGACAATCTCAATACATGTTTAGAGAAATCCACAACAACCACTCGCAGACATGCATGAAAGATAGAGTACACCTTCGACTCATTGCATCTAGAAACTCAACATTTAGGCTTCGCACTGATTTGCCACACTCACATCACACACACTTAACATTATAATAGCATCAATTTTGCTTCTCTCTGCACTTTCTCTTTTTGCTTATCTCTCTTCTTCGCTCTTGTGTGTGTCTCTTCACCATTAACTCGTCTTATATTTATTCCATCTTCAACTTTGAAACATATCCAAAGTCGGCCATCCAATATTGAATTCAAATTAGGTCAATTCCAAAATATCCTAGGGTGGAATTAGAATGAGAGTGACCCAAACACATGCTTCATAAGGACCAAAATAGATCCAACACACTTCACTAACTTTGAAAGTAGTATTCCACACAAAGTCGACCAAACCAGTGTAAAACACATAGAACAATTAAGCACGAACTTTCCATATACCAAAATTATCTTCAATACAATAAAAAAACTCAGCTCTAGAACTGCAAGTCATAAGACTTCACCAAAGAGAAATCCAGACCAACAACATTTCTCTCGGACCTCAACCAGAAACACAAAAAACCACAGTTCACAATTGGTGAACACAACTCACATTGAACAATGAATCAACAACCAAAAATCTAGATATAGCATCTTCCAACAACTATTATCAACATATTTGAGCCACACAAACATATGAGCGAAAACCAGAGAAAAAATTGAACACTAACTAACAATGCCTAAGATTTAGAAGTCTTGATGAGACACATTGAGATAAGATTTTGTTGCTCATGTATCAACATCTCAAAAAATGATGCAAATGAAGGTGTAGTATATGTAGACCTCATAGTTAATCTATGAGTATGAAAGCTAGAAACAAAAGAAGCATAATTAGGACCAATTTTGTTCATTGTATTATAGACCAACTGAATGTCCTTCTTATCAATTCCACATGCTTTAAATTTCTCTCTTAGATCATTGACCTTAGTGATGTAGTCTTGGATGTTGTCAAAGTTCTTAGGATCAAGTCTCATTAGTTCATTATCAATTTGATAGCCTCTTACTTCATCTGTAATATGGGTGAATCCACAATAGTGGTTTACAATTCAAGTGGGGAAGGAAAACTCACAAAAAATGAATAAATGGAAAAAAAATTGATTTTAGGGGTTCGTACAAACCTACTGGTTCGAGCGAACCCATAAGGGGTTCGTACAAACCTACTGGTTCGAGCGAACCCATAAGGGGTTTGTTCGAACCAGGGTTCGAACGAACCCTTTTAATTCTTTCCCGCCCAAAAACCCAATAAAATCCCTTATGGAAGTGTGGTTCACTCGAACCCCCCTTATTCCTCATCCCCCCCTGAGACACAAAAATAACCTAAATTTTGGCACTTTGAAGCATGGGTTGAGGATGAAAATGGAGGAATCTTCACAAACCCAACTAGAATCAGACAGTCCTTGGAACGAGCTATCCAATGAATATAATTTTAATATGTTTTAGTTTTATTATGTATTTGTTTTTTGAAGTCCTTGATCCAAAAAATAAAATAAAATGAATTTCGATATATACAAAAAAGGTTACGCATTATACGGTCACACTATGTCTGAATTGTAATTGGTTTGACTTTGAAACTTGATTAAAAAAAGAAATTCAATAAAAAACTATCTAACCAAGTGGAAGCACTAGATATCGGAGTTAAAAATCTAAATTCGAAAGAATTAAAATTTTATCCTTCATGGAAAAAAATTTATGCATTATACTGTGTGTGTCACTTTTTAAAAATGTTGTTTTTTGAAAAAAACCAGTTTTCATGGGAGATGGAAAAAGAAGTGCAATTTGATTCCAAAATTTTGAAAAAAATATTTTTAGAATCTACAGACAAAATGTGACGAGACTCTAGTTTTCATCATCTTCAAATTCCTCACGGTTTAGCCACTATAGGTGCCTGAATGTGAAGATTTAGTTAAAAATAATAATTTCAGTGTCCAGTTTAGCCAAAAATTGTAAACCACTATTGTGGGATCACTGGTATCACACAATATTTTCAATTTGTCCCAAGCTTCATGAGAACTATTACATGACTCAATTTGAAAAAACAAATCTTGAAAAACTAGTCTACGAAGACATCCAAGAGCTTTGGTATGTTTAATCATCCATTTAATCTTTTTATTTGCATCTATAGGTTGAGGTGCCTTATTTTCAACATATAGAGAGTGAGATTTAGTCATTAGAGTAATCCATGCATTTTGATGCCATTTTGAATAATTATATGATGTGAGTAAAGGAACCTTAGAATGATCCATAAAAATGAGAGAGCACAAGCAAATAGATCAAAATAATGCACCAAGAGACCCCCCAAATCACTCAATCAAGAAACCCCCCCAAACAAATATTTGATTTGGCACTTTATATTTAGTTCATTTATAGTTGTTAGATGCCAAAAACAACAAGCTAGACTTGATCTTAGTGCTTACAAATGCCAAAATAGGCCACAAAATCAAGTACAATATTTGGTACAAAAAGAGATCAATCTGATCATACCATTGAGAAGTACACAAAAAATTATGCACTTTCAAAAAAAACTACACCCAAAAATATTACTGTATGAGCAAGATATGAGCTCCTAAAGTTCCCAAAATGAGGACAAAGTAGCAACACCTATGAGATTCTACAATTTTTGGAAAATATAGGCACCAAAACCAAAAAATGATTGCACCAATGCGAAGAGCGTGAAAAATTATCCCAAATAAAAAAAATTCTTGAAAAAACAAGTCAAAATGAACAAGTTATGAGCCTCCAAAGTTGAATTGCAAAATCAAAAAGCTCATTGGAGAGGGGGGAAATTTTTTTTAGAAGTGCTTACATGGCGATGACATCAGAAAAATAGTAGCATAAATTTGACATTCCAGTGGCCATCAAAATGGAATATGCTTCTGGCTATGGGAATATTCCTCTGTTTTTTAGCTTAAAAATGACGTTGAAATGGACGTCATGGGGTTCAGTGGAATCTGGCTAGGGAATCTTCGACTTATCGAAATATTCCTAATTATTGCTGCCAATTTGAAATACTTGCCGGTATTTTGCAAACTGAATGTTAGTTTTTAAAGACCGCCGGAATGGGAGCCTGCCAATTTCAAAATGATCGACCGATTTTAATAAAGTTGGTCGTTATTCTTTTACCAATTGCTAGTCAATGGTTTATTCAATGGACCACATGGGGCTTGCCACATGGCAGCCTGTGGACCCAACAGGGTATGTCGGAGGTGGGACATGGGACAGTTTGCAGACTATACCCTATACCTCGCAAAATTTAAAAGAACTTTTTATTTTGTTACAATAAATTTTATAAACTATACAATCGATTGAAAACTAATTTTTTTATAAAAAAAATTCAAAAATTTTCAACCAAAAGAATTTTAGTTTTTAGAAATCGTACCCTACATATTTATGATATTTGGGAGGTCGTACAACTCACTGGTCAATTTTTTTTTGCCTTGGCAGACAACTTCTCCGAATTTGATGAATTGATAGACAATCTTAGGGTTTTTGGCCCTTTTGGACATGATGGTAGGGTTGGATTTGACCCAAAATGCTCCAAAAATGTAGCTACCTTCTAGATTTGGCAACCACTCTTAAGTGTCAAATCCTCACAGATTTGACCTTATATGTCCGATTTGGATGAAACAAGAGGCAAAATCGACTATCTTACACCCTTTGAACTCAATGGCGAACTCAAATTTGCACTAACAAGCTTCGACATGAACCTACAATAAAGAGCCAAAAATGGAACCCCCCAAATCTAGTATTTCTATCAAGCTTTTCCGATTCTCCAAATCATCATACGATGCAAGGGAATCTAGCATACTCAACTTTTCAAGATTTACCATGTATATCTTCAAAAAAAAAACTATCTAATGGCACCCAACTTGCTCTGATACCATGTTAGAATTGGCTATGGAGATAGTCATCCAAGATCTAGAGGCTAAATGGAAAGCACAAGAGAGAGAAGATTTGAATATGACAAGAATAAACTATATTCTTATTAATTATGATTCAATGTTTGTGTGTGTACAATGTAGTAGAGACCCCTTGGTTTATAACCAAGGTGAGATACAAGATGTCATAAGATTATGACAAGTGTCTTAATCATATGACATGAGACAACTTATCACAACTACCTAGGTCACATGTGAAACAAGTCAAAAGATAAGATAACAACTAATGACAACTAATAACTTCTAGAAAGATTCCTTCCTAGGACCTAAGTAAACTTAACATGTAAATAAGTCCCCTAGTAATGAGTTAAATAGGTACAAGACTTTATTTACACCAACACATTTAATTTTCACTAGAAATTTGTCTATAAACACATTTAAATCATAAATGAAGAAAGAATTTGAGATGATAGATTTGGGATTGATGAATTTTTTTTGGGCATTAAGATTGATCAATCATATAGGAATTTTCATTAGTCAATCTAAATAAGTAAAATATGTGTTGAAATTGTTTAGGACCTTGAATTGCAATCCAACATCTGCACCATTTGCAACAAGCACTAAAATTAGCAAAGAAGACAAAGGTCTTAATATTGATTCTACAATGTTTAAAAGTCTAATTTGAAGCTTGATGTATCTTACAACTACAAGACCAAATGTAATGTATTGGATTAGTCTAATCTCAAGATTGATGGAATCACTAAAAAACTTAGTTTGGAAATTTGTAAAGAGGATATTGAAATATGTGGTAGGAACAATAGTATATGGAATTCTATATTTTACAACTAATGATTTTGGTTTGATTGGTTATACTAAGAGTGATTTTGCAGGTAGCATTGATGATAGAAATAATACGTTTGAATATGCTTCTCATTGAGATAATGTAGTCTCATGGGCATTATATAAGCAATCTATAGTGACACTTTTATCAGTTGAAGCAAAGTACGTAGCACCCACATCAGCAACATGCCGATAAATTTATTGTAGGTATAAAAAGAGTCAACACTAATCTTTTGTGACAACAAATCAGAAATTAGATTGTTAAACAATCATGTTTCTCACAAGAGAAGCAGTCACATTGAGATAAGATACCATTTCATCAAAGAGCTCATGAATAGTGGATAAATCAATTTGGAGTTTTGTAGATCCAAATATCAATTAGCTGACATATGCACCAAGACATTAACAAAGAATAATTTTGAACATTTAAGACAATTTTAAACATTATAAATAGTAAAACAATTAATTATAAAAATTAAAAAAGAATGTTACAATAAAATAAATTATAATTTTTACCATTGTTTGCCTAAAAAAAAAAAAAAATAACTGTAATTTTGCATGGAGTTGAAAATTAGGATCCAACAGTTTCTTCCGCAAAAATTGAAAATAAACTAGAAATTAGATTAGTATACTTCTAGTTGCAATGCATGTAATTGTTTTTATTATTAGTAAATTTGTTATCAATCTTAGCCTCTCGAGTTAAGACCTCTATAAAAGAGGCATTTGTAACCATTTATGATCATCGAGGGTAAAAATAAAGCTGTCATTTTTGTGTAGTATTTTCTGCTCTTTTTTCTCTTCCACCTTTAGTCAAGAGTCATATGGAAGAATTGTCCGTAGCCAGAGTGATGGTAGGCGGGCGCATTTCTAATTGTGTATGAGAGTATTGTCAATCACATGGGTTTGATTTTTCCAATGTCGGCCGATCCATTTTGATCAAAGAGATTTCATTAGGTAACTCCCAAAATCAATTAATCACTCAAATATTCATATACATAAATCTTAAATTCATATTCATCGAAATTGTACATCATAATTCATTTGAGCATCACATTTCTATCAATTTTTTTTTAAATTTCAAAAATAAATTAAGTTTCATCAACTAAACTAAACATGCAGTCTAAATCAAACATCATCAATTAAATTAAATATGAAGTTTAAATCATAAACCAATCACTTTATAGAGTCAAATGTCTAAATCATAACATTAACAATATCATCATGTATCATCAATGATTGAAACCAAAATAGACTAAATAATAATTATATCAGAAGAGTGAGCCTCATAGATCACATAAAATCTCATGTGATGGAAACTTCATTTGATTGTCAAAAACTTGCCTCTACTTACCATATTTTTGTGGAAAGCAAGATTACTAAGTTTTCAAGGGCACATAAGAGGATTCAAACGGAGGTCGATTGAAGGCCTTTGTCCACATGCTATTGTCTTCAAATATTAAAAAAATAGTAAAAATGGTCTTCATTTGAACTCCTTTTAACTTTCTTTAAAGCCCCATTAACATGTCATAAGGCATGTATCTTTAAATAAAGACCTTTATTTCAAGATGTTCAATATTTGTTTTTGTCTCTTAAGATTCATTTTTGTTAAACATGTTACAAGTGGGGACACACTTTTATGTTTCCACCTACAATAAAGACATATGGAAACTAGTTGTTACTAGATACACAATTATAAGGATTTCAGGACACCATGATTATGGAAAATAAACTGAACAAACTCATACAATAAAGTAAATGTACCATTTTAGACTTGATAAAGAGATTTAGTTGGGCCCATTAAATTTGGTTCAATTATTTATAATTATGAAAGTATAACATGAAACAAAGAACTAAAAAAATTTGACGATACAAAAATAATGTTAATAATATTAATAAAAATAGATTATATTGATTTTCAATCATACAATTATATCCAACAATAAAATGCCACCTAAATAATTGATAAACAAATTGTAATGATTTTGTAAATAGAACGTTAATAATAAATAAAAGTAAATAGCTGATACATTATTTATTATTGTTAACAATTTAAAATAGAAGACAGATTCAATCATATGGACATCAAGTTTATGAATAATTGGATATCATTTTGTAGGGTAAGAAAATTTCTAGTCAGTCTAGCATATGTTCATGACACGTATTTTTAACTTGCTCCTTTTCAAGTCTCCTGCGACGCAATTTCCTTGCTTTTATTTTATCGAAACATCCACTCACCGACTTGACCAATACTCAAAACTCATTTAATTAGTCTGGTGAGGTGTCCCTCTCACCGACTTGTGTATGTGGAGGAAGCAAAATTAAATCGTATGCTCCTACTTTTCCAAGTCCTCAACTTTCCATGGATATAATTTCTTGGAGAACAAGCGGTGTTTATCCGCTCATCACATGCAATGAATTCTGAGTCAAGCAAACAACTTTAAATAAATACCAATTGCCGTATTCACTCATCACATGCAACGAATGCTCGTGTTCTTGTGCCTTTCGGATTAGTTTCTTTGTCGCTTCTCTGTCATGTCGATGACTCTAGCAAACAGCTTTAAATAAAGTATTAGCAGGTCTTTGAAGCAGGCTCAAGGTTTGCTTCATGTCTCTGCATTTTTTGGCAAGTAATCTTTAATTTCACATATTTGTAGAGGAATGGAGAGAAAGCTATATAAAGCAGTTACTTCAGGCAACGTGGTGGCCCTTACAAGTTTGCTCGATGAGGGACTCGACATTCTTAAAGCGGTTACAGCTACAGATAATACAGCACTCCATTTGGGAGCATATCATGGCCATCTGCAAGCTGTGCAAATGTTGCTTCAGGTGATGAATCGAGACATCGAGGCCGGTAGCCAGGGTAGCCATGAATTTGTTACTGCTAAAAATGAGGAAGGTAACACCGCTTTGCACGAAGCGGCCATTGGAGGACATTCTAAGGTCGTGGAGTTTTTGTTGGAGCATCACACTAATCTGGTGGATATCACCAATCACGCCGGAGAGACTGCGCTGTTCAAAGCTACAGAGGAGGGTCATAACAAAATCGCTAAGAAACTTTTGCCTCTCACATCTTCTTCTTATCACAGGAGGACATCTGATGGCCAAACCCTTCTCCAGTGTGCCATCTACAACACACACAAAGGTAACCTTGAAACATCTCTTATTCTTTCCAAGAACAAGAAAATTTCTATTAAATAGAATCTTCAGAGCACATAATAATGAATGTCCTTGAAACTGTGTAGGTGTGCTTAAAATACTGATAGATGCTAATCCAGAGCTCCTTCAACAAGTTGATAATTTAGGCAGAACACCGTTGCATAACGCTGCCTATCTTCATGGAATATCGCATATTACGAAGATTCTTTTAGAAAAAGATAGCTCTTTGTGTTACAAAGTGGACAACAACAAACAAACAGCACTTCATATAGCAGTGACAGAAGGGAATCTAGATTTAGTCACCGAGATAATAAATTATGCTGAAGATTGCAAAGAAATTGTGGATAATGAGGGGAGAACTGCTCTCCACTTGGCTGTTGAAAATGCAGTGCCGATGTTTGACAAAATTTCGAGGCGGATAAAAACTTTGGTATTGTTGGTAACATCAAAGAGGATGATTAACAAACGTGATAAGCTGGGCAAAACAGCATTAGACATTGCAATCGACAAGATGGGCAACGATGAACGTCTTTTCTATGGGGTAAGTAATTTGTTCCATTAGCTTTTAAATTGTTTTATTAATGTTGAAAAGCATTTTATAATGGTAGCAAGGGATGGAGTGTAATGGTGTGAATATGTTAAGATATCTATACTAACCAACTATTAAGCAAAAATTTGTTTCAAACTTTTTTTTTGGCCAACCAATGTTATATTTAAAATATTTTGTGTTAATATTATAGAATACTCATAAATTCTCAATCACACACAATTAAAGTGCACCCAAAACATACATTTATAGTTGAAACAAAAATATGAAAAATATTTTTTGAGTGGTATAATATTACTTTCAATATTAATATTTGATGTCTTTCTCAACATCTTTTTGTCAAAATTAGTACTACTATAAAAATGTTAGTCAAGCATTTTGCTAATTCTTTAAGGGTACTCCAAATTCTATTTTAACCCCTTGTTTCTAATAGTCAAAATATAGCAATATAATTATTAATGATAAATATCAAATATTGTCAATATTATCAAAAATTGATTTAATCACATTAAACAATTTACCAAAATTTAACATTATTACGTAGTTAAATATACATACTATTTTAAATTATAATATCTAACAAATATATTAAAAGAATACATGACAAAATATAGTCAAATACAATACACTAAAATGTAAATAAAAAATCAAACCCAATGAATTAACATGTTGACAATAGATTCAAATTTTATCTTTTGAAATCTATTTAATTTAGTTTTAAAGCTACTTTTATTCTTTTACTAAAGAAAATAACTGCTAACAATTCCTTCTGATTTAAAATATGTAGATTAAAAGGTTACTAGAAAGAAATGGCGCACGAAGAACTGCAAAGATGATGCAAGAAACGAAGGAGCACTCATTAGTAACTGAAAAATCAACGTGGAATGCCCAAATTATTTCAGTGAATGCAGTGTTGATCGCAACAGTAGCCTTTGCGGCAGCTTTCACTCTTCCAAAGGATGACCCAAACTATATTGTTTTCTTTCAAATTACAGTGATATGTGATGCATTAGCATTTTGCAGTTCAATTTCATCAGCAGTTCTGCTCATGTATGCACTCTATGGAAAACAAGAAGACCCTCTTCTTCTTAACACCTCTCTCACTGGATTATGGGTAGCTTTGGTATCTCTATTGCTCACATTTGGGGCAGGAATTTATGAGGCGGTGGCACCAAAACATAGAGCTGTGGCAGTGACCGTGTTGGGAATGGTGAGCAGTGTTCCATTTTGCATAAGGATAATGATTTTCCGTTCCAAGAAATACATCTTCACAGAAAATGAGCATCACCTATGGGTATTCTTTATAGTTTGTGCCGCCGAAATCATTTATATGAGTGTGTTTAGATTCTTCAGTTTGGCGGTGGTGGGTATGGTCATTGTTTTGATAGTGGTGCGGATGGGAGTTTCTATAGGGCGAAAAGAATTATTTCATTCCAAACGACACATTTTCAGAGATAATGGGTATTGCATGTGGTTTTTAACTATTGGTTCATTCGTGATAGGGATGGGAATCGTGGTTGGGACAAGTATTAATGGTTAAAGGACAAGCAAAAATAAAGTTGTTAAATTTTAATATTGGAGTAATTGTCGAATGTTGGTATATTATAAAAAAGGGCATATATATTGTCTTCATTTTGACTTTTCATAGTTGGACTATTTTTGACCAATTTAGTCTATTTGTACATCAATTTTTTTTATGAGTCTATTATTTTTAAAGGGTTTTTCTGGAATGATAATATGAAATAAAGTTGCCTTGTTAAATTATAAATCTTAATTCAATATAATAATACATAATGATATTTTTTAGTGCATTTTGTAAATGTATATTTGAAAGAATTGTTGCTTTTCTAGGATTTAGAATCTAGAATGACAATCTTCACTCTCTCTCATTCAAGAACAAACCCAAGAGACCTCAATGTAAAGGAGAAAGAGATGTTGCAATAGGATTTTCCTAGGGGCTGAATGTAAACTAATGAGGGTTCACCACCAAGTAAGAACTTGGACAGACAAATGAAATGCAACTTACAATGCTTAACCCTAGTTCGATGCAAACTTCAACTAAATGACCTAGAAATGCAAATAAAACTGAATATCAAACTGTAAGATGCATCAAGCGTGTACCTAGAAACTTGAAGTAGACTTGGATGATCTCAGAAATGCTAAAAAATCTAACTTTTTGACCTACTGGGACTCATTCACCAATCTGGACGAATCGGATTTTTGCACAATAACGGGTTTCGAGGAAAAGGGTACATGAATCTGCAAACAGTTTTGGAAAACATCTGTAGGGGGACTCATTCGCCACTTCTAGCGAATCAGTCTCGTTTCACTTTTTCGAGAATTTAAAGTTCAGATCTATGCTCCAATATCTGCCCTTTCCTTCCAAAATGGTTTTCGGATCCAAATCTGAGAAAATACCTGCAAAATAGAATATAGACTTGATTTGCTTATGGAGGGTTTTCCTCGGTCAAACCCCTAGTTTGGTAATTAAACCTTGATGAAAATTATAAAATTTGCATGTAAATAGGAATGAAAACCCTAACCTTAAGTGTGTCTAATATTAGGAAAGTTGAAATGCAATGCAACCCTATTCTAATGTGCAAGAATGAGATGCATGAATGAAATATGAGAATGGCTAACTCACTTTGAGAGATCTCTAATCACCCAAATGAGCCTCAATAATGCATGTACCTTCCTTAGGCTGAATGTAGAGCGATAATGGAAGATGGAATCACTTAGAAAACAAGTCATTAGGCTTGGCTTGATGGTTAATTACATCTCCCCAACCTAGAATCCATCATGATTCACCATAGAAAACCATGATCAACCCTTGAAAATGCTAGATCTTGAATGAAAGTGAGCTTGAAGACCTGCAAAAACACTTTAATGCTACTTCAAGACTTCAAATTTTCTTACTTTTGAAACTTGAATGCTCTTGTGAAAGAATAGTTGAAGACTCTTGATGCTTGGATCTTGAAATTGCTCTTGGTAATGCTTGCTTAGATTGCTTAGATGAAACAATGACCTAGAAACTTGCTTAAATATAGGCATTAACACCTAATTTACCGTTATTTGGATCTCAAAGGCCGACAACACCCAAAAATTTGAATTAAAAAGGTGTTTTTCTTGCTCAAAACTTGAAAAAACCCCAAATGGGACTCATTCATCCAAGGTTGAGAATGGGTCCCACCTAGGGGGACTCATTCACCCAAGGTGGCAAATGAGTCCCACCCTAGATTTTTGAGGTGGGCTTTCAGGATTTTTGATGTTTTAGATTATTTTGTCAAGTTTTTAGCTGAAATAAGCCTTGAGATCCAAAATAATGGATCTTAGGGTCCTATTAATGATGAATTTAAAGAATAATTAATGCAAGGGTACCAAAATAGGTCCAAATTAGGTGTGAAATTGCCTCGCTTTCAAGAGCGTACAATTTTCTACACTACATTTAGCCCCCACTTTAGCGCCCATATGACTCTACGTGCATATGCAAGCTAAAGGACTCCAAAAAAATCTTTGTTTCATAAAATAATATACATATAAGTTCATTCACAATATGAGAGAATGAAGCCCTCACTGTAGTTATCTGTAAAACCACAATGTTAGGAACTGCACCCTGCAACTCGAGTTTGTTAGTTGTCCAAAAGTCCTCTTATCTAACTTTTTCTAGAAATCAAATTTGAGGGTAGATATATGCCCCCCTTGATTTTACTTGCTTTACGGAGGTAGAATCAAGGTAGCAGTCTAACCACATCGAATAAATTAATTCATATCATAGGGTATTTCCAAGTACCATACCACATAATGATAAACATTTGATGATGATGGGAGCAGAATCATGATTCCAACACAACAAATAGTGTCGAAAACAAAGTTCTCTAGAAGCTCATGTTATGTTAATTTGAATGAAATGCACTTTTTAACCAGGTAATATAGTAAAAGACCTAATTTTAACTTATATAAGAGTAAAAAGTGAAGTAAATTCCAACTATTTTTTCATTTACCTTCTTGTAGCTTGAGTTTGGTGGAGAGTGATTGAAGATGTCGAATCAGTGAGATTATGTGCCTGCTAGACTAGACGTCTTACGGAATCAAATGGCCCATAGTGAGCATTATCATCAGGTGAGTTGATTTTTCTACCTAAGCTTTGTCCTTACACATTTATTTTATGATTTGTATGCATTTCTAGATTAATTTAGGGCCTTGGAGAAATTTTTTGCAAAATGTCCCTTTTTTCACAAAGTGTCCCCTTTTTTCACACAGTGATCCTTTTTGTTGTGAAGTGTCCCTTTTTGTCACAAAGTGTCCAATTTCTTCACTAAGTGTCCCAAAAGGGGTCTAAAGTGTCTAGGACCCTTAACAGAGTACACTATTAGTACACTTTTCTAATTGTGGATGTGAAGATTGAAGATTTTAGAATGCTTATAGGACATATTTTTACTTTGTTGTTAGATTCTTCCTCATTCACGGTAGAATCTAGGTGTTAGATAGATCAATCGCCTCTGAATCCTAGCTCCCACACTATCAACAAAGGACATAGAGATTTTATAGACTACGAGATTGTATTGGGCGTACCTCATGCCCCTCATGAGGTACCACAATGCCATGCTAATGGCACTGGCAAAGTAGTGGAATGTAGACACATGCATGTATCATCTTCCCACTAGTGAGATGACCATTACACTAGAGGACGTACATCGTATACTCTGAGTTCTGACTTGGGGTGAGAGGGTATGTTTCCTAGTGGAGCAGTCATTTTGGGAGATGAAATACGATATTTGGTATTACCTCGAAGGTCCAGTGCATGATGGTATGGTGAGGCCACAAATCGATCTAGCGATGCTGCTATATTTGCGAGCCCCACTTGTTGTATGGATTATGATGCTCACAATAGCACTAGTACTCATCCCTGACAACTAGGAAGCACACTTAGAGGGTGGACTAGTACACATGATTCAGAGGAAGGTAGGGAACAGGACCATGTATGCCTAAGGTGCAGTATCCTAGTGCACCTATATTATGATCTTGGACGGTTTTCATTTTGGGAGATCAGTAGTATGGTACAATGTACATTGTTGTAGGTGTGGTGCCTAGAGCATATCACGTGCACCAGACCAATGGGATTTCCATGCGCATCAGCCCTAGGGTATCCTCTGGTATTTAGTTATCCACTGCGGCAACTATGGCAGTATGGTGACTTGCATTTTTGGAGAGTTCGATTCGAATGACTGGATGAGGAGGAGATCATATGGAGACCCTACCAGCTTATTCCATAGTGGCTAGATGAGACTCATCAAATGAGGAGATTATAGATGGAATTTTTTTTTGTAGGTAGACATGATTACATAGTAAGACCTTTCTACTATGATCATGTCATGCGGTAGTTTGTATAGGTCCAAATACCACCCATGACACGACCCTTTTTTCAGAGATCAATACGAAGTTCCTGGAGACCCGATAATTATAGATGGTTCACTGTTGATGATGTTGTCTATAGTGATTCCAATGATGATGATCATGATATGCATTTAGTCATCGATGTCTATGATGTTGGTACCATAGATGCCTCTGAGGAGTGGTGGTCAACAACACGACTGGCTCCCATATTCTAGATGGATGAGTCGATAGGTGATGTAGGTCCACTCCTAGATTAGGGAGACGACGAGGAGGACAAAGCTGAGGAGATACACTTCAGGGCTGCAAATTTTTTTACAGATGTGATAGATGAGGAGTATGACGAGGCTACAAATCCTAATTATGATGGACATGAGGAGGATGATGAGGAGGAAGATGAGGAGGAGAAGCAGTTGATGAGTGAGGGTGATGAGATAGTAGATGAGGACCCAATGGGCCATGAGTGGGGAGAGCCATCTCCTATTCATGTTACTAGATCACGATCAGCAGCTGCAACAAGCACTAGCACCTTCAGCCATGGAGAGGTTAGTACATGCTCCATACCCCCTAAACACGATGAGGTTTCCTTTACAAAGCTATCCAGAGAGCTAGGTGATGATATTTTATTTACTGTCATGCTTTATGCTTATTTTTATGCTTTAATTTTATGTTCATATGTATACATATATATATATCATGATGTGTACTGATTATTTTTATTATTTCTATCTTGTAGGAGTTGTGAGAGACCTTCATGATCTCTATCATTAGGTGGCTGCTAAGATAGTGCCCCCATCAGTCTACGAGGAGACTACTATTACAGATTATGTGCCCCCACCCATCGTGGAGCGAGATCCAGAGTTGTTTGAGCCGTACATTAGATTGTAGATGACATATGAGAGTTTCAAGAGGCACGTCCACTAAATTTTTTTATATTTTTAATTTTTATATTACCAATTACTTTGAGTGTTCTTGGTATTATTGTTCTATTTAAAGCATGTAGAGAGATACTAATGATTTATTTTTCCTTGGAATCCTCATTCATAAGTTTTATGCTTTTATTAATTTTAAAGGTACCTATTCATGTTCTTCAATCTCATAATTCAGACAAGATATGTCAGTTACTTTATTTTGTTAGAGAGGATGATTGTGGTGCATGAGCCTTTGCAATGATGATGGTGAATTCAAAGTGGAGTAGATGGCCTAATTCAAGCTCTATTGAAGGAAAAACCATCAAACAAAGGATCCTTGATGGCAATTTGTGGTCCATTATGAGGTAAGACATTGTTGATATTATTATTAAAATATTGGTTTTATTAAATATTAAATATTAAATTGTTGATTTTTTTATATTAAATTTGTAATTTTAATATTTTAATATTATTTTTAATATTTCAATTTTTGAAGTTTCTAACTTATCAATTAACCTGTCAATTAATTATTTTGAACTTTTCATTTGAATTTTGCAAATGTGTTTTCTCTATCATCTCACCTATTGTAGATGTTATTAGATATCTTGATACAAACTCTCCTAGTCATGGAGAGATATATGAAATATTTGATATCATTCTCAAGGAAAGATAAAGTAAACAATTTTGGCTAAGGATCCTACTTTGGGATTATATGAGAAACATATTAAGCCCATTATGATGAGGAGGTGGAACATAATTAGCACCTCACTTCATATAGTGGCCTTTTCTCTTAATCCCAAATGGTATGCACCAAAGGTTGGAGGGTTTTTTCCTTGCGATGACAAAGAGGTGAAAGAAAGGCTAGTGAAGGCCTTTTGTAAGATTTATTCAGTTGAGGAGTCTATAATACTTTGCACGCAATGGCTTGCCTTCACAAATTTTCATGGTCCAACATTTAGTAAACCAAAGGCAGAAATAGATAGATCTACATTAGCTTAAACTGACCCTATTGGATGGTGGACATGGCTCAGGAAGGAGACAACACATTTGAGGATGCTTTCCATTCACCTCCTTTCATAGGTTGCTAGTTCCTATGCTACAGAGAGGAATTGGTCTACATATGGCTTTATCCACTCCATCAATAGGAATAGACTTACCTCTAGATAAGTGGAAAAGCTAGTGGTCATGCATAGTGCTCTTTGACTTCAACATCATCAAACTCCATAATTTATTGATAGACTCCAACTTTGTGGTGGGATGTTGATTTTGAAGATGTCATCTAGGATGATGAGTGAAGGCACCAAGGGGATGGTTGGGATTTTTTTGGATGAGGTGAACCCTCATAGTGGTAGTGACTCAAAGGAGGACTTCAATTTTGATGTAGTGTTGAGAGATGCAAGTTAGGGGTAACAATCTACTTTCTTTCTTTGTATTTTCATATTGTAATTGAAAGTGAAACTTGTAGCCTTTAGACGTTTTGTTGCAACTTGTAACTTGTATGACATTTTTTTAATATCATATGCATATTGATAATGAATTATGAAAACAATTTGAATTAAGTTTGACATTTGCTAATTTTTTTTGCTTTGACTCTCATGTGAACTCTCAATTTAACACAAATGTTATGGATTAAGGCTCTATAATGTATATATGAATGATTTATCAATATTATCATATGAATATTTAAATTTTTCCTATATATTTAAAATTTTCCCTACTTTTTATATAGCCATCCCCTTTTCTATCCCCTACCATCCCCAAAAATAGCTCGAAAAATTGAAAATTTTGAAATATGTCCTGCCATCCCCTATTATCCTCGTTCCAAAAACTTGAAGTAACATAGATTTTAACTTAATTTTGTGATAGATTATCTTAAAGTAAAATTGATCCATTTGCAACATTTACAAAGGAAAATAAAATAACCTACTTACATATTTTATAAACTATTTTATTTATAATCAAAACTTTTTTTCTAAGAAATAAATATACTTTGAGTGCTTGGAGGGAGGACACTAGATGCAAGAGACTATTTAGGGATCAAATAATAGCTTTGAATTGGACAAATGGGAGGCAGAAAATGAGCCTTATGATTGATCTGTGGAATTTTAAGTTCGTAGGCATCGAATTCTGGAAACATGATATTTGATTCCAGGTACCTCCAATATTTGATTAGGGATAAAGAGGGGTCGTGCTTTCTTCTTCAGTGATATAATTCACAATTGCTCTCGTACGCTCTCTTAAAAAAATTGCCGTATTTTGGGGTGTTGGGGAGGGGGTGAACTTAAACACAGTCAGACGGATATCAAATTTAAGCACATCACTTTGTAGGGGAAAATAAAATATAATCAGTTTATCAGATGTCCAATTCACCGATATGACTACCAGTGAGATAGTCTCTCACGGACTTGTATCTGTGGAGGAATGGAAGAGACTTGTATCTTCCTTTTCAAGTCTTCAGCGACGCAATTTCCTTAGTATCATTTGTTTCAGTCACTGTATTGAAAGAGACCACTCACCTACTTGACTAAGACGCAAACGAGTTCCATCCATTTAATTAGTCTGCCGAGTTGTCATCTCACGTCGTGGAGGAAGGAAAATTCAATGTACGCTCATACTTTTCTTTCTGGACAGCGGTGTTCATCCAGTCAATGAATTCTGAGCATTATTATACCTTTCAAATGTAATTTCTTTGTTGCTTCTCTCTCATTTCGACGATATTTCGAAGGATGTATTATTATATCTTTCAAATGTAATTTCTTTGTTGCTTCTCTGTCATTTTGATGATATTTGGAAGGATGCATTATTATACCTTTCAATGTAATTTCTTTGTTGCTTCTTTGTTGCTTCTTTGTCATTTTGACAATATTTGGAAGGATGTATTATTATACCTTTCAAATGTAATTTTTGTATTGCTTCTTTGTCATTTCGATGATATTTGGAAGGATGCATTATTATACCTTTCAAATGTAATTTCTTTGTTGCTATTCTATCATTTTGATGACATTTGGAAGGATAGGAAGGAGAGAGGGAGAGGGAGAGGGAGAGGGAGAGGGAGAGGGATTCAATGAATACTGAGCATTATTGTACCTTTTAAGTGTAATTTCTTTGTTGCTTCTATGTCATTTCAACGATATTTGGAGGGATAAGAGAGAGGGATAGGAGGGAGTGTGAGAGGGAGAGGAATGGATTTGAGATTGAGAGATGCAAAGAGGGAGGGAGAGGTAGAGAGATAAAGATAGAGAGATGTAGAGAGGGAGGGAGAGGTAGAGAGAGATATGGATGGAGGGAGGGAAAGAGGGAGAGTTAGGTAGAGAGAGGGTGAGGCGAGACATGGTGTTTATAAAATCTTGATGATTCTCCTAGCTAACTACATTAATTTTCATGGTGAATATTTCCTTTTTGTAAAATTATAATTTTTTCTTGTGAATTAATATACATTACTACTATATATTTGTATAAAATCTATGTATCCTAGTGAAAACAAGCTAAGGGTGTTAATTACCATGGTGAAACCCTCATTTAAAAAAAAAAATCCAATATAAAAAATTAGCAACTTGGGCTAACCATAAAATTAAATCTATCTAAATTATGAGTCCATCAATATTTTATAGTTGATCAATGTAGTCCCCCAATGTATTCTTGTAACTTTTTAGTACTAAAGAAAGCACCTGGGGAAGGAGCGACCAATATGGTCAAGAGACAATACCCCTTATGGGTGCTGATAGGGTACCACCCTTATCTACTAGGAAAAAAATCCACTATTGGGAAGGTGTTGGAGCACGTGTGTATAATTTTTTTAAAATATTACACCATAAAAATAAAAATAAAATATGAATGAATTTACACTTTATATTGCCGTATTGATGAAATATTTCTAATTTCATTTTATATGTTTAAAAGCAAATGTCAAGAAAAATTACTCAGCCTAGGATTTCTTTTTGGTTGCATGATTAAATATCAATCAATGATAACCATTGACCAAAATCACGTGACCAAAAAGACATTATGGGTTGAGTAGACATTTTTCTTGACATGTGCTTATAAACCCATGAAATGAAACCAATGTTGTCTAATTATATTTAAAATCAATGTTGGAAATGAATTTCCTATTATTTCACACATTCAAACTATAGAAAATAATTATTATCTTTAGTAGCCTCATTGATTCATGATGATAGGACCATATGGTTAAATAGAAATTCTAAGTTGCATTTGTCAATAAAATCTAGGTTGTATATTACAACAGCTTTGACACTCCTACTTATTATTTTTGTAAAACAAGATTTGAAATATTAAGGCCATTATAGTCATCTCAAGTGTATTTTACTAAACAAAAGAGCCATCACAAACATTATATCAAATAAAATGATTATTGCAAATTTTAGGCAACATCTAAACTTCGCATCCATGTAAACTATAAAAATAATAATAAATGAATGTACTATTCTACCTATATCATTTGTAATGACCAAACTTGAGGCTTTGTATGCCTTGGGTTTTAGAGTGCATGATAATAAATGAGAAAAAGATTCATATGTTCATTGTTTGAAGATCTTCTTATTGTCATAAGACTATGAGTTTTTTCTACAATTTAGCCTACACTAAGGGTCCCATCAAATGTTAATTTCAAAGTGAATTTAGCATTAAAAATAAGAAGTTTAATATTAATGGCTATGTAACCCAAAAATAATTATAAATGTTATATTAATGATGAATATGATTAATTTTTATAATTATATTATAAAATTATAGCAATTAGGCTCCAATCATACATCACTTACTATGGAAAAATAATTCAATTTAAAATTGTAATAAGAAAATACATGGTCCATTTAATTAGAATTAATTTAAGTTTTCATAAAAATGTTGTGATTTAGTCTCTTGTATAGCTTTCCTTATTCATAGAAAATGGAGGCCTTCTTTCAATAATTTTCTATTTAGTGAAAATTTACTGAAACATAGAAAAAGAGGTGCACCACAAATGGGATTAACCAAATGGGTACACCTATTTTTTCTTAGTGTTTCACTCAATTATGAGAGGTAAAATGCATAAATAACAATAAAAAAACAAACCTAATTGTTATAACAACAAAAAGGAAGGTTTTCAAATGCTAAAATGATGTGTACCTTGTTAAAAAAGTGTTGTTTTGAGCCTCACTAAGGACTCATTCTCCTAATGGCTAATGAGTCCCTATTAGGTTTTTGGAAAATTAGTTTTGAGATCATGTTCTTCAATGTCTTTACTCCCAGATCCTAGGTGCTCAGCTCCCGAAAGTCAGAAATAATTCTTGTAGAGCACTTTTCGTGATCTTGCACGTAAGATGACAACTTTTACAACTTTGCAATCTTGACAACTTTTGCAACTTTTATTCTCCACTTGATCTTCAATCTAAAACCTACAATCACACATCAAGAGATAAGAAAAATTGTTGATTGCTAGGGAATAGGGGTTTGCCTTGGTCAAACCTCATTTTGGTAATTAAACCTTATGATGAAACAATGAAACATGAAACATTAAACAATGATACCTTGGATGAATTCTTGGATGATAGATCAACAATCTAGCATGAAGTGGCTTTAAGGAATGTAAATCTTGATCTTGAATTTGGATGTGAAACAATTCTTGAATTGGATCTTCAATGCTACATCAACACATAAACTCAACAATATGCATGATGCACTATGCCTTTGACATGATGATATGACCTTTGATTGTTGTAATAAACTCTAATAATCTACCCTTGAATGTCTTTAAAAATCCTCTTGAAGTTCTCTCTTGATCATAAATTTTCTATATTGCTTGAATACTTGAATGCTTAGATGAAACTATGTGAATTAACCTTATATTTATACTTATCTTAAGATTTAATCTCAAAATTCAAATAACACAAGCCGACTTCAGATGTAGGATTTAAAATCATTAAGATATTACCAAGAATAAGTTAAAAAAAGGGTTGTCCTACATTAAGGAGGACCCATTCACCATAGGGCTAATAGGTCCTAACACACTCAACTAGGAAAAGTTTCAAGGATATGAAATAATATGCCAAAAGGGGGTCCTAGGACCTAGGAAGGACCCATTCACTAGGTGGCTAATGGATCCTAGGTCACTAGCCTAGGGCTCAAACCTTGCAAAATTAAGTGTTGTGAAACATTATTAATGAGTGTCAAGATTTATCCTTCAGAAAATGTAATAAAGAAGGATTTTATTTGAATATAAGGGGCCAATTAAGGAAAATTAAACCTCAATTAATTAATTAAATCCCTAGATTAGTGTCAAAGTGTAAAGACACTTTACAACACCCTAAATAAGGCATCGTTAAGTCCATTTTATTAAAAAGGGTCCTAGACTTAATGTGAATGTGTAAAACACATTATAACACTAAATCAAGATAATATTAGGTTCATTTATTATTAATCCTTCCCAAATTAAGGAAAAGGGATACTTTTTCCATTAATACATTTATCACTGAAAAATTATGATATCTCTAGACACCTAAAAATATCCCAAGCATATTACACATCTTGAGTTTAGTTACTAGCATCATTTTCTTATCATTATCACCTAATTTCATCTATTTAACTAAATAATATCAATTATTTAGTTGAATTCACCATATTCTCCTATTAATTGAATAACTAAAGTTATTTGGTTAATTCATCATTTTCATGATAATGTTCCTCTCATTTGATTAAACAATGAAAATTATTTAATTAATTGTCATAATTCTCTTTGATTAAATAATTCCTAATTGTTTAATTAAAGGTCCTAATTCTCTCCACTTGCACAATTAAATATTTTTTATGAATTTTTTAATTCACTAATTATCCCTCTAATCCTCTGAAATCTCCAACTTTCACAAGAATATTCCCTTGGAGTATTCCTTTTTCAAATTCAAATATTTCCCTCTAAATGGAAATCTCTCACATGGCTTCCAAAAATTAAGGGAGTTGGTTGAGTCTCTCATGGATTTTAGACCATTGATCTAATCCTTGATCCATGCATCATGTAATCTCAATCCTTGATCTATTCTTGATCCATGCCTTCATCTCTCATTTCATTTCATCCCTTGATCACTATTTTCCATCTTGACTATTGATCAATATCTCTCAAATCTATAAATATCAAGTCTATTTCACATCAATTCATCCAAAAGCCTTCAAGTAAAGTTATAATCTTGAATTGATGACTCCATTGGAGTAATTTGAGAGCATCTTGTGAATCAACTTCATCAATCTTCATCAACAAAGATTTTGCACAAAAATGGATAATGCATAAACTGGGCCATCTACACCCACATCCACTTATTATGCATCAATCGACAATGGGATTGAGAGGTATGCATAATACTTAGGTGACAATGGGATTGAGAGGTATGCATAATACTTAGGTTCAATTTTCTTTAATTCTAGTTTCATTGCTTTGATTTGAATCTCTTTATTGTGTTAATCGAATTTCATTAAGAATATGTATTTGATTGATCATTATCTTGTCTAATTTACTTTGACTCAATGTTATTTGATCAATTGATTTCACATCCATTCACATAATGACACACCTGGTGGGACCCTAGGCTCCTATCTAAACCATATGTATGAGTTTTGGTCAAAATTGCAAGTTTCAAGGACAACCCAGTGTCTTTGTTAAAGGTTCACGCTTCTGTCAACAAAGATTGACATTTTTGTAGCTCTTGGGAGTGCGTTTGCAAAAGAAATATGCATTTTGTTTATAGAGGCATGCCTTTGTACCTTTTGTGGTGCCTTAGTACACAAAGGGGTGACTTTTCAATAACCCAACACCTTTGTCTTCTGATAAAAGGACACCTTTCTACATAAATCTTTGTCATTGTCAAAATAGGGAACCTTTTTCTTTTATGCCATCTTCAAACGGTTATATCTCAGTCATACGGTGGTATTTTTCAATTGTGCCTTTTTTGAAATGGGTTAGAATTTCTTGCTCTTCATAGTGGTGTAGGTGGTTTTCAATTTTTTATCAATTTTAGTTATATTTTGATGCCTAATCATTACCTAACACTAACATCATTTTATTTCCCTAATTTCATCTAACATTTGCAGTGTGTGGCATTTGGAATAACATTTATTAATGCTTGTTTTGAGTTTTAGTCCCTAAAAAGTTTGATTTGGTGTTCATAAAAAAAATTCATCTTTCAATTTGGTGTTTAGAATGAACAAGAAACTTTAACATTTCGAATTGTTGCTTAACAAATTGAACAATCAAATTTCATCTTCGTTTGGGCTTAAAATGAACCAACAACTTGCACTTTGAACATGGGGATAAAATGAACCACACTTTTATTTTGGTGAATGTTTAAAAAGAACAAGAGTGTGTGCTTTGCTTGATGTGCTTGGTAGACTAGCAAGTGTGTATCCTCTCCCCTTGTGCTTCATGCTATCTTGGGTGAAGATAAACACTTCTAGTTTGTACTTTATGTTCATTATAAACCTATAAGGTTGTTGCTAGATATCATCTCCACTCGTTCCTAGTGTGATCTTCGGTGAAGATAAATAGTAACACCTTCATTTATTCTTTTAATTAGGAGGCATGCATTGAGATACATTCACATAGTGGAGAACTCAAGGGTTCGACCTCAAGTGGCATATTAGGTGTCCTATATAAATTGGCTAAGATCAAAATCTATATGTCAATCCATGCATGTAGTTTTCTCAACGTGCATGGGTTTCCCAATGTGATGTCTGAGAGGTTGGTGGTGTTCACCAAGTCCTACCCACTAAAATCCCATTTGTTTTAGAGACATAAAACCATCAAATATATTCTTAAGAAGGTACAATAGAATAGCATCGTTCCATGAAGTTACTCACCATGTACTAAGCATAGTTGAGGTTACAAACACCTTGCAAGGAACTTTTCCTTCCAAAGTAAGAGGTGTATCTTGTTGATTAGGGTGAAAAATGGGGTACACCCAAATGCATGAGCAAGAGGATGTACTGATAATTTTTTCCACAAAAATCACTACCAAAAGATGTAATTATGAGAGCCAAAAGGTGAAAATAACAATAAAAAATGCTACCTAAGTGTTATACCAACTATGAGGGAAGTTTTTATAGCATAAAAAGTTGTGTACCTTGTAAAAAACTTGTTGTTTTTGGGCTACAAAGGACTCATTTACCTTCAGTGGTGAATGGGTCCCTGTTAGGGTTTTTGAAACTAAGATTAGGGTCCTGTTGGACTTGATATTTGTACTCTCAAAAACTCGATTATCAAGTTTTGGAAGTCTGTAGTTAATTTTGTAGCTTCAATTCTTTGATTTTTCACTTTGAATGACAAATTTTGCAACTTGAAAACTTTGATGATTTTTCTCCAAACTTGCTCCACTTGATCTTTAACCTATAAACCTGCAACCACACATTCAAGGGAGGGAAATTTTTTCGATTGTTAGTGAATAGGGGTTTGCCTTGGTCAAACCCCTTGTAGGTAATTAAACCAAATGATGAAATGTATGAAATGAAGCATGAAACATGAAATGATGCAATGTAGATACCTTGGATGTTGTCTTGTGAAACAAATCTACAATCTAACATGTAGTGGCCATGAAGAATGTAGATCTTGATCCTTGAATATGATATGAAATAATGCTTGCAATAGATATTCAATGCTACACTCACAATCTTAGCTCAACAACAAAAATGCATGTACAAACCCTTGACATGATGATATGATCTTGAATTGCTGCAATAAACTCTAGAAATCTATCTTGAACTACCTTTGAAAATGCTCTTGAAATTATCTATAATTCTCTCTTGAAGTTTCTAGGATGTCTCATAAACTTGCTAGATCTTCTTCTCACAAGAAATAATGTGAATTAACCCCTTATTTATACTAAATTAGGAGATGAAGCCCAAAATTCAAGCAATTCAAGCTAACACCAAATCTAGAAACCAACATTATTAAATTCTCACCAAGATGAAATTTAAAAAGGGGTCCTCATTAAGGGAGGACCCATTTGCCACCTTGGGCAAATGGGTCCTGACTTAGTTTACCAGGACCTAACCCCGGGGGATGGAAAGAGCACCAAATACCCATTCCAGATCAACTAAAAAAATGGGAGTCCTATTAAGGGAGGACCCATTCACCACCTAGGATGAATGGGTCTTGGCACCATTTTCTAGGACCTAAATTTTCCCAATTTAAATGTTATATTATTTAATTACTGGGTGTTGGGATAGATCTTTGGGAGGTGTCATAAATAAGGCTTAAATTTGAATTAAAAGGGCTCTTTAACTCCAATCAACTACAATTAATTAAGAACACCTTAGATAAATGTGAAAGTGTGTTACAACACTTTACAACACCTAAATAAGGTACAAATTAGGTACATTTTATTCAGAAAGGGGCCCATAAGGCTTAATTAAGTAAATAAGTCCTAGAAAAGCATGAAAGTGTGTTACAACACTTCACAACACCTTTGCAAAGGACCAATTAAGGAATTTTTTAATCAAATAAAGGTCCTAGAATGATGTGAATGTGTACAACACATTACAACACTACTCCAAGACACCATTAGTTCAGTTTTAATGTTAATTATCAAACCAAGTAAGGGAAAAGGCTACTTTTTTTTGTTACTACATTTTTCCCCCACTTTAGTGAGAGGATGAACCGATGTCAAACTCACACTAAATTATATATCCAAGACACTTAAGTATTTATAAATAACAAAGATACATAACCATACCTTGTTAAAGGCCAAGAAAAATAAACAAAAACAAAGGATCAAGCACAACCGTTTCAACGTGATGTGAAATTGGGTTGTTTGTCCATAACATATGTTGCTCACTCTGGGGTAGTGGAACCTCAGTTTGTCCACTAGGTGAGTTTTCCCAAAGAAGTGGTTTAGTGAGAAATTCATGCCAGTGTATCAGCTTCCCATCGTACAATGAGAAATTCATGTCATTGTATCGACTTCCCATCATACTAATTGTACCAAAGTTATCCTCCTGATAACTTCAATAATGCACCACAATGAAATGCTTTTGTAAATGATTTTTTCATGTAAAACTTGTGTTAAAGGGGATTTTTCTTTGTTCATGTAAAATTATTCTTCTTAGGGAACATTGTGCCTAATGTCTCCAAGAGAGGACAAGTCAAAAGTGTTAGTTCATCTCCCATGGGATGCATCATTCACATCATGCCATGTCAGTAGATCATACACTCTTGGACGACATCAAACCCAATGACACCACCAAGAAAAGGACACATTACAAGAAAAAAGAAAAATCATGCCATGAAATTTTTCTAAAAGATGTCATCGATGTATGCCCCCACTTTAAAGTGGTTGCTACACCATTACTATGAGCAATTGATTTAAAGTAGCTAATGTTTTATCTAAGACATGCGAGCTTTCCTCAGAAAAACCTGTGCCAAGTAATATGTTTCTAAAATAAGTTGTGTCATGAAATAAGAAGGAAGGGTTGTCCCCACAAATGCATAAGGGATCTATGGATTTGGGTTAGTATCTCTTTGCTAAAATGTTTTTATAGAGCATGGAATTGTCATCATTCCCCAAATACTCATAGAACTGGAAGAATGACACAAAGAGAGTGAAAACAAAGAAGAAGCCTTTCAGGTCAACATGGAAGAGACCTAAATGTCTCGACACCTTGCGTCATCCCAAAAAGGAAAACACAAGACAAATGAAAAAGATAAAGAAAAGCTTTTGGGTCAACATGGAAGAAACCTAAATGTCTCAATGACTTGCGTCATCCCCAAAAGGAAAACACACTTGAGAAAATGAAAAAGAAAGTTTACAATATAGAGAAGAATGACTTGTACATGTAAATAAATGCACAAAAGAGAGAGGTACATCAAATGAAACATCATGGGAGATCACATTACAAACATGCAATCACATAAAGAAAAACATGAAAAAGAAAAAGACTAGTAAGGTGCATGTGAGTCAACCTAAAGCAGGTCGTTCGCCTCTCAATCTCGGTTGGTATAAACGAAATGTGGGAAACTAGCCAAAGGGACAGCGAAAAATGCATTACTAGGAGAACACCATCAAATTCTTGCCCCCACTTTGTGCAAGACAAGAATGAGCCCAGATAGGAGATGAAAATGAGCTCCTTGCATTAAATAAAATGACTTGCAATAATTTTGGAAACATGTAATAGTGAAAATGTTTTAAGGTTCTACAACTATTACATGGAAAGGAGCGGAATGCATACTAGTGTTATTCAATTATAAAGTCACAAGAATCTTTGGGATTAGTGAAGCTTATCAATATTCTCTTTAAGACTTTACACTTATTAGTATGATTTCCAAAAGTGTTGTGGTATCGACAATGTGAAACATTTGCACCTTTAGGATATAGCCTTATCTTTTATTTCATAGGTGGTTGTTATAAGTTCTTGGTTTAGAACTAGTTTTAGTTTTCTTTCACTTTCTGGTGGTGGACAAGGGAACTTTAGTTTCTTTTACTTGTAAGGCTTCTTTCGCTTGCTAGATTCACCAAATTCTCTAGATGGAATTAGGGAGGGAGGTCTTGAGATGATCTTGTCTTTGTTATTATTGTCCTTAGGAGGAATGGATTGTTCTTTAGGAAGGAGGACACTTATTTCAGCACTTGGAGGATCCAAGACAATCCTACCGTCATTACGAAGCATTAGGTATTCTTCAAGGATTAGAGCATTTATGTCAGGAGGAGGATATTGATATCCTAACCCTTTGGTATTCTCAGTGGGTATTTTCTCTAAGATTTGATGAATTTCATGTTCACTTGTTGTATCACATGCTTGTTTACTAAAGATTATAAATCCTTTACCATATGTTTCTTCAAGGTTAATTAATGTGTTGGTTACTTTGTTGACATAGCATGGTTGAATGTTTTCTTGCTTAGAGGAGCTAGATTCACCTATGGTAGGGAACTTAGGTTCAACTTGTGACTCAGTTTTGGGATGTAAAAGACCAAAAATCTGAAGTTGTGTTGGTTGTTTCATTGAAGGATAAAAGGATGCATTGGACTCAAGGTTGTTAAGGCAATCATTTATGAATTCATTCATGCTAGCATCATCTTCTCCAATGATGTCAACATCACAAGGAGGACATGCATGAGGAGTTGTGTGATCATGAGTAAGTTCAATTTCATTAGGGTCATTGTGAAAAACACAACTTGAAACATCAACCAAAGAGAACAAGGACCTCCACACATTGCCTAAACAATTCTCCATTTTCAGAATTTTAGATGTAAACATAGTAACTTACTGATTACAAAATGCAATCACCTAAAAAATGAAATGATTAAATGCAATTTTGAATTTTAATAATGCACTGAAATGAAGCAATTTAAGCTAAATGCAATGAATTTGATGAAACAACCAATCAAGAAACTGAAAAAGGAAAGTAACAACACCAAATAGAAGCTAGAAACTAAGATTTGAATGTCCAGAAAATGCAAATTAGTAGCTCTAACAAGGACTCATTTTCTAGTAAGGGCGAATGGGTCCTAGTTAGATGTTTCTATGGATTTCAGAGTGATTTTTTATACTTTTTCAATTGCTAAAAGGTACAGACAGGACCTGATTAGGGACTCATTCACCAGTAGGGGCAAATGGGTCCTGGTTAGGTGTTTTTAAATGATTTGCAAGCTTTCAGTGATATCTTTTAGTTCCAAGTTTGAGGCAACAAATTTCAATTACAAATTTTCCAGAAATGCAATGTAAATATTCAATGAAATGATGAAATGCAAGACCTAGGTTGAAGTGCAATGTTGTTTGATTTTCAAATGTAATTATATGAGATCTAAATGAGATGCAAAATGATTGATTTTATTTTTGTATTTTTCAGATTTAGAGGGATACAAAATAATGCAAGTCTAAACTCTAAATGAGATGCAATTGTAGATGCAAACTTAAGAAACCTTAAATGAGATCTTAATTCAATGCAAATGAATGAAAGATTGAACTTAGGATGCAATGAAAGACTTCAAAATTAAAAAATTTCAATGTTCAATGAGTCGAGTTCACCATTAATGATTAGGGTGAAAAATGGGGTACACCCAAATGCATGAGCAAGAGGATGTACTGCTAAGTTTTTCCACCAAAATCACTACAAAAAGATCTAATTATGAGAGCCAAAAGATGCAAATAACAATTATAAATGCTACCTAACTATTATAACAACTATGAGGGAATTTTTTAGAGCATAAAATGTTGTGTACCTTGTCAAAACTTGCTATTTTTGGGCTATAAAGGACTCATTCACCTTCAGTGGCTAATGGGTCCCTGTTAGGGTTTCTGAAACTGAGATCAGGGTCCTGTTCCTTGATATCTACACTCTCAAAACCTTGGTTATCAAGTTCTGGAAGTTTGTATTTAATTATGTAGCTTCAATTCTTTAATTTTTTACTTTGAATGACAGCTTTTGCAACTTGACAACTTTGCTGATTTTGCTCCAAATTTGCTCCACTTGATCTTTAACCTATAAACCTACAATCACACATTCAAGGGAGGGAAATTTTTTTGATTGTTAGTGAATAGGGGTTTTCCTTGGTCTTGAACCCCTTGTAGGTAATTAAACCAAATGATGAAATAAAGCATGAAACATGAAATGATGCAATGTAGATACCATGGATGTTGTCTTGTGAAACAAATCTACAATCTAACATGTAGTGGCCATGAAGAATATGGATCTTGATCCTTGAATATGATATGAAACAATTCTTTCAATAGATCTTCAATGATACACTCACAATCTTAGCTCAACAATATGAATGCATGCATCAAACCCTTGACATGATATGATCTTGAATTGCTGCAATAAACTCTAGAAATCTACCTTGAAATGCCTTTGAAAATGCTCTTGAAATGCTCTATAATTCTCTCTTGAAGTTGCTAGGATGTCTCATAAACTTGCTGGATCTTCTTATTAGGAGAAACTATGTGAATTAATCTCTTATTTATACTAAATTAGGAGATTAACCCCAAAATTCAAACAATTCAAGTCAACACCAGATCTGGAAACAAACATTATTAAATTCCTACCAAGATGAAATTTAGAAAGGGGGTCCTCATTAAGGGAGGACTCATTTTTCCACCTTGGACGAATGGGACCTGGCTCAGTTTACCAGGACCTAACCCCGAGGGATGGAAAGAGCACTGAAAGCCCATTCCAGATCAACTAAAAAATGGGGTCATATTAAGGGAGGACCCATTTGCCACCTAGGGAGAACGGGTCTTGGCACCATTTTCTAGGACCTAAATCTTCCCAATTTAAATGTTATATTATTTAATTACAAGGTTTCGGGATAAATCTTCGGGAGGTGTCATAAATAAGGCTTAAATTTGAATTAAAAAGGCTAATTAACTCCAATCAACCATAATTAATTAAAACCGACTTAGATAATTGTGAAAGTGTGTTACAACACTTCACAACACCTTTGCAAAGGACCAATTAAGGAATTTTTTAATCAAATAAAGGTACCAGAATGATGTGAATGTGTACAACACATTACAACACTACTCCAAGGCACCATTAGTTTAGTTTTAATGTTCATTATCAAACCAAGTAAGGGAAAAGGCTACTTTTTCTGTTACTACACTGGTATGCATACATACTCTAGTTAATCATTCTATGGGTAGTATTTTATTGTCCAAGAGCGACTTAAGAAGATATTAAACCTACTTGAATAAATAGGATTGTGCTTGTATTGTTCTATCGATCTTTTGCTAGTGTGCTTTATGGAAGAAATATTTCCCATTACCAATTAAGCCAGTTGAACAAATTTCTTGCAAAATCATCAAAACAATCAAGAAAATATTAAACATGGTTATTGAAACACTTTTCACTTAAGGAAATCAATTATATTTCCTCCTCTTGGAAGGATTCATAGTCACTACCTAGGGTTGTAAACAAAATTATAGTCATCTTGATCACCCAGATAGGAATGTTCCTCATCTGGTTGCAGACTTCCATCTACAACACCAATGTTATCACCATGAAGACTTGAAACTTTAGAATCAACATACTCAGTGCAGTGATCCAAAAATAGATCTTCAACTTCTATTGCATTTTCAGATGATATTAATACATTTGACTTAAAATATTCATTAGAACACCTTTTCTCCTTGTTCATAAATGAGAAAATAATTTCAATATCATCTACATCATTGGAGCCTTCATCTGATATAGAAAATTTGCTCTATATTTCTGTATTTTCAAAGAAAATAGGGGTGACTTCACATGTTTCATTCATCTCATCATCACTTACATCTTGACTAATATGACCACATTCTTCATCTGCATATATTTTCTTTATGGATTATTCAAAAATAAAATTCTCATCACTACAAGATGCATTATCACTATCTTTTGCAATACCATCCAAGAATATTTGATCAAGTTTGGAAAAATTACCATCACATAGGCTATTCAGGAAACCACTTCCAAATTGCTCTTGATTTCTTCAATCATTGAAATCCATTGATATATACACTTAAGGTTAGGGGGATTCCAATCAGTTGGCATGGTACTCAGACTTGTCTCAAGTCCTTCACAGAAAACATCAATACATACTGATTCGTTAGGTTTATTTAATACTGGTATAGAAAACATAATTTTCCTGAATCTATCATGAAAATCATAGGAGGATTCATCCTCAGATCTCTTTATATCACACAATGCATCAATAGGTGACATGGATTCAACTTTTCTTTCATATTTCTCTTCAAATTATTCTTGGATATACATATGTATATCGTCAAACAAGCACACATTGTTTGTTGATATTCCTTCAAACTAATCAATGAAAAGTATTCTAAGCTCTCACCATGAACATATGGAATGCAGTGGTAAGCTAGAAAGCTAATATTCTGTTGTATTTTCTAAAGTTCTCACAAAAACCTTCATGATAACATCCTCCTCTTCTATTTGATATTCCTCCATCAAATCAATAAAACTTTGTAAATGTTGTGATGCTATCTCTTCGATACCTCCTCTAAACCTAGGAAAGTATTCATTAACTTTTCTTGGGATTGAATGTAGTTAACCTTGGATTTTACTGAAATCCAGAGGGTCATATATTTCATTAGTGAACATATTTATTTGAGGACATGACTGTGTTTCAGGCATAGCACTAAAGCTTGTAGAGGGGGAATCAAAACATCCATACATATTTGCAAATTATGAGTTAATCCCTTGTACAACTATCTACTTTTGTATATTTCTTTCAGAATATCCTGCTTTCTCATTTCCTTTTTCTACTAGCACCTTAGAGTACTAGATAAGGGACAATATTTACTAGAACCTTTGTTGCAAACCTTCATACAAAAATGTTGCAATAGAAAAATACTTGAGAACTATTGCAATGAACTCTTCTAATGATGTGGAATATTATGTAGAGTCACCACCTCTTTGAAAGAGGAAAATACATTCAAGCACTAGAAAGCTTCTTCCAAGATCTAAGTATTTTTAAGTTCTCTCCACCAGTAGAGCACTAGACTTCAAGAATGCACCAGAAACATTGCAACAATCTCCTTCTTCAAGTATGCAAGTCCTTGGATCATCTAACCCAAAACTTCAAATCAACAAACTTATTGACTCTTTTCAAATGGATAATATTGGAGTTGTCCCCAGTAGAGTCACCAATCTATTGGTGTTTTTTTCCAACTGAACCTTAAAAGTTCTCTAAAGGTTAGCTAGTCCTTATGCTTAATAACTTCAAGATTAGTGGACAATGAATGAGAGATGAATTCTACATTGTTCTCCCCTACACTTTAGGCTCTACAAAACCTAGGAGGGTAATCCCACATAATGTACCTATGAATTTATGCAACCAAGTGACCATGTACATTGTAAATAATAGATGAATACTCATGTAAGTTCTCAATAAACAAAATATTTCAAAAGAATGGCTAATCCTTCACAACACTCAACATTTAGAGCATGAGAATATGAAAGTACATTACACTTCAAAAAATAAAACCTCAACTAAAATAGAAATTTGACAATTGAATTTAATTTGTTGTTGAATGATCAAGAAAATACCTCATGAATACAAAACCTAGACCAATTCCTTAACCTAGGAAATGGATTCAATCTCAACACAATTATAATTGGATAATAGGTTCATACTTAGCATTACAAGGCTTCTACAACACTGCCTTACATCATCATACCATTGTATCCTAAACCAAAACTTCTTATAAAGATTATGATAATCAAATTACATGAACCTATAGCTTCACCTGAGCAATCTAATTAATTTTTTGAATTTAAACAAAGGTGAAAACCACACATCATTGGAATGCAATGAAGACCAATAAAAAAACCCTTGATCATTTTATTCATAGCTCATATAATGAATACACTAGGAGAGAAATGGTCTTGAATTTTCATCATTATCTATTCACATGCTAGTACTAATATCAAAAACTACAATTGCATATCAACTCTAGACTAAAAAAACTAAGAAAAATCTCTAAATTGTTATTTGTATTCTCATTACAAAATTTTCTCTGTGATCAATCAACAACCACTGTAAATTTGGCTGTGAATTCATTCTTATAGAAATGAGGGAGAAAACAAGCCTCGGGCCAGAATGTACAATGTCCAAATCCTATTTGATTGATACAACATATATTCCCCAATGTGGTTATATTTTCAATTCAAAGGAGGGAAAATCATATGAGACAAAATTCCTTGGCACATTGCTTAAAGAAGATAATTCTTGCCCTTCAAAGGACATCCCCCTTATCATTGCAACAAATGTCACCATATTGGCATGTCGAAGAGACTCATGAGATTGTCTCACTGAAATTCCACCATCACCTCGATACGGCTCCATCGATGGCTCTCCTTTATCCTCACGCTTTCTCTTTTTTCTTTCAACAATTCCCTTTTGATGTTTCCATGTTTCCCTTTGTGCCTTTATCGCCTTTTACTTTAAAACCATCACTTATTGCTACTTTATCCTTTTCCTCCATGAATGGATCTGTGATGCAAAAGAAACCAGTGATGGGAGGAATTTTCCATCAAATATCCCTAATTCCCACATTGCTCATCGCCAATGTATTCTCCATGATTCAAAACGTAACCGTGATGCCTTGAGATGAAGAGATGGACATAACACTTAACTCTCCATTGCTCATCATTGATATTCATTTTCCTTCGTGTACACCATCAGTGATGTGAGCAACACATGCGGTGAAATATTAGTTGAAAGATTAGATCATCTTCCCTTGCTTCCTTCATCACTCATTGCTAATAGGAAATTCATTTGGAAGGAATTTCTAGTGATGCCTTGGACCCTAGTGATGAGAGCCTATATTAGAATTGTCCATCGCTCATCACCGATTCACCTTTCAATAGCTGAACCACACTAGCGATGGAAGAAAAGTAGTGATAGTTCAAGATTTATCCATGTATCCTAGCTGCATGATCAATGGTTATGTGGGCATCACTATTAATATCACTTAGATTAGCGATGTAACATTAGAACCACAAACTTCATCGCTCATCACCAATATAGAATGGAGAGCAAGCAACAATGTGTGACATGTGATGAGATAGTAATGTAAAGGACTATAGTGTCATTACATATCGTTGATTCAAAACTTGAAGCATTTAGGTGATCAACGATATAAAGGTTACCAGTGATACAAGGGAAGAACTCCATATCACACATTGCTAATATGAAAATTGCATCACTAATATGAAAATTGAGGCCCTATGCCTATTTGAAATGCAAAGCACAACAATGATACATAGAAGAAAGGGTCCATCGCTCATCGTTGATTCACTTCTAGCAGTCACAAGGTTATGCACGATGGGTGATACATTGAGTGATAGGCCATGACTTAAACAGGAACAATTTACACGTGCTCATAAGTTGTTTTAAAAAGGGACTGCCTAGGTAGAACAAAGAGTGGGGACTTAGAAAATACTTAAGACCATACTCAACCTAGGGTATAAAGATAAAATATTTCAAAGCTCCAACTTTATAAAACATCAACTTCCAGACAAAAATAAAGGAATATACCATGCAACGGGGCAAATGGGAAACCTAGGCATAAGGGGCCGGTAACTAGAGGGACTTAAAGGCTCAAGTGGCAACTTAAGAAGCCAGGAATGGATGATAACCAGTCAACAACGAGAACATAGGAAAAAATATTGATGCTCAGGGATTTTTAGAGGGTTTAAGATACACGCAAACCTTAGAACATGAGAAAGACTGAAACCCTAAGCCTTAGGACATTCCCAAATCAGGACAACAACCATATTTTTCAATAATTATTAGTGGAACACAAAATTTTGAGGGGTTCCACCAGAGCTAGCAGATAGCCAAGAGGAATAGGTTCCCACCTATCCCTTGATTTGGTTTATTTTTGTTGTTCCCACCTTCATGGTGTTTTTGAGACTTTAACTCTAATAATAATTCCTTTGTAAACGTATCTAAACCCTCATTTAAGGATTTTACAAATGGGTCAAAAAAATTATCTTTAATAAAATGTATCATTGATTCATTTCCTTATGCAATTATTTCCTTAATTTCAGGTGGTGGAAAATAAAATGGATCCTTATATTTTGTATGTGTAGAAAGGTCCCCTAATCCTAAAGTATGAAATGGCTTCAATTATGTTTTTATTTTAGGGTTTATTAAGGTAGGGAAGTATTTCGTGTGAGAGGGAATTTGATGTTTCAAGTTGGACCAAACATAGACTAGTAAATTAAGGAATATATTTTATATCTAAAAATAAATTTTAAAGAACTAAACCTACCTAAGTTTTGATAAGATTTCCAAAAATGTAATTTTTTTAAGTTCTAAAAATTGTAGCCTATAGAGAAAATTAATGAAATTTTTGACTAAAATTTGACAACTAAATTAAATAATTTATTTTACATACAATAGTAAATCATAAATAATTAACCTTTTTTATTTTTTGATAATATTTCAAAAATTGTAAACTTTTTAAAAAATTATTAAATTTTGGCCTATAGAGCAAATTAACAAAAAAAACATAAAATATAAATCTTCATTAGACATTATAGCTAGTTTGGTTTCTTGTGAAACTGTCAACCACCAATCTCTCTCTTCAAGGAGATCCTCCATCTTCATTTTCCACATCTCGTAGCCTTTTCAATTGAATTTCTCAATATTCTGGTGAGAGGTAGAAGCCATGACAAGCAATCCTCTTCACATATATGTAATATACCACAAAACAAAATCTCCCATTGCAACAAAAAATCCTTCCAACACTTAAGATAAAGGTATCCCCTTCTCAATAGAACCATTAGCTTAGATACCAAATGCTGAAAGACAAGGTGAAGGAAAGCTACAATATGAAATTATGCAAGTGAATTCAAATCTAAAAATTAGATTACCAAATCAGAAATAAACATGTGATTGCAACAAAAATCACCATATGGAAATCAACAAACAAAATGTGACACTATATTTACATGGAGAAATCCTTTTGGGAAAAATCTCCACATGAGAAAACATGACAATATATTATTAAACTTCTAATGAGAGTACACAATAATAAAATTCACTACCGATCTTTGATCAAACTAACAACACCTTGTTACTTGCAAGAACTCAATATATAACAACCATATTGTGGCTCCAATATATAGAAATTGTGGGAGGTAAAACCACGAATGGTAAACCAAAAAGGAGACACAAAACCACCTATAAAAACCCACACCCCTCTTCATGTAAAACCAAAATACATAATAAAATATTAATTAAAAATTCAAGACTCCCACATGGGTGCCTAACCCATAGCCTATCCAAATCCTTTCTTTCTAGATGCTCTAATGACTTTTATGCTTCTTGATGGAACACCAACAAACATCTTTCTTCTCCAATCTTGGGTGCCCTATCCAAGACCCTTCATCTTCCATTTTGGATGTCTAGGAAAGATGCATCATTCGTATTTGATGTGTAACCTTCAATGAAATTATATCCTCTCTTTAAAATATAATTACAACAATGCCAAAATTTATTTAGTTTATCTCATGTCCCCTAGAAGACATTCTGAGGAATGTGGAGACATAAAAATGACATAGGATTGCAAGGTTAATTTCACCTTATCCTAATAGGAAAAACATATTTGGTCTAGTCATTAGACTTAACTTTGCTACTATGGGAGGAGGAAGAAGTCATGTGGAGTCCCTATCTTGCGATGGGGTCCACAAAAATAAATTTATTTGGAGAATTATGGAAGAGGGGGGCCTAACTCCCTACATAGAGAGACTCCATGCTCATGACCCATAAGCCTCCAATATTTTTATTGAAGGTTCAAAGAATAGTGTGTTGAATGTGAATGGAAAAGATTTTTCTATAATTGAGGAGATGATTATGAATATTACTAGGTTGTCAATGTAGGGTAGGAAGTTCTTTCATGAAAAAAAGGATAACGATTAAGCCCTTAAGAAATTTTTCAAAGGTAATGAATGAGGGAAGTTTGTCAAACTTTCCACTTGGGGCTATAATAGACTATCCATAAAACCCATCTGGGAAAGTGTGCAAAAGGTGTTCATGTAGTATATCCTTTTACAAGGGAGGTACACTACAATCCTTGATGTTTGTTTTATTTTCTTAAATCACTTTAGACATAAGCTACTATTCTCGTTTCCCTATTTGTTGTTAGCTTCATTTGATTATGTTGCAATGGAACACTCAAAAAATCCAAAATTTTCGGTCTTGCATTATGGTTTAGTCCTCTTGATTATAGAATATGTGAAAATTGAAACCCCAATGCCGAGTTCAAGGGGGAAGGGGAATTTAAAGAAAAAAAAAAAACTAATGGTTGTTCAATATTTTGATATTCATAGCTTAGATTCTAGTGAGGATGAGGATGATGAGGAGTGGACGGAGGAAGATGAGGGCGAATATCAAGTGTCCTTGAGTTTTCTCCATGCTTCCTTCTAAGGGAGATGACCAAAAGAAAAGAAATTGAGCTAGGAAAACACTCTCTTAAGAAGAAAGTGAAGAAGATTATCTCTTGGTCAGAGGGATCACAAATAGGGGAGGAGGAAGGGGTTTAAATGCAAAGGAATGGGAAGCATACTTCAAATCCTCAAGGGGAAGGATTTGGTATAGGCAAGGAGAAAGTTGTGGATAAAATGACCATGGGAATCTAGTCCCCGAAGAAAGGCTTTATCAAAGAAAACCAAGATGTTGTTGTTTTTCCTCTTTTATCTAAAGATTTTACTTATCTCTAGGCTAATAAAGAGGATATGTATGATGTCTTGGGGATTGACAAGGATGGAGTTGCTACCCAATTCAAACTAGAAATATGGTTCTTTTTAGAAATTATTAAAATTCATGTCAAAGTGCATGGTCTGCAGGAGAAAATCCCCATTGAGGATTGGGACCAGTCTGGGGTGAAGATAGAGAAGTTAAGAAGAGGTTAGATGATATTGAAGAATTCATTAATGTTTTAAAGATGTATTATGAAAAATATATGAATGACTTGGAAAATAGAATCTATGGGATCAATTGTAATCTGAAGAATATCTTGAAGATAATTCATTGTTCCATTAAAAACAGTGTTGTGAGGATAAGGATCTTTATAGAGAAGCTTCAAGAACTGAAAGACGAGTAGATTATTGATAGGACTCCTAAGGATAGAAAAATATAGAATAGATAATTAATGATAAAGGGAAGAAATAGGTGCTAACTAATTCTAAAGGGCCAAGTTTGAGAACAAGGGGAAGCATTTAAAGAAATATTTTAGGGAGGAAAATAATGAACTTCTAGACTTGGTTAACCTTCATCAATATTTCTACAACCAAAAACTTGAGGTGGCAAAGACTCTAAAAAATATGAATTAGTCCTTTTGTTGTTTTTATTTTATTTTTTATTTTATGTTGGTTGGTTGCTGGTGGGATGTTTCTTCTTCTTTTTGCAGCATTTTTTTTGTAAAGGGTTTCAGGTCCCTTCAAAACCTGTTTCTCCTATTAATCAAAAATAAAAGGTCAAAGTTTTTAAAACAATAGTACAAATTCTATATAAATGTGGACACTTAGAGGGTTCACAATTTATCCCCTATATTTCAAGGTCCAATTATTTTTATGAAGGTCTATTTAAACTCTTTTTACTATTTCCAATTTGTAACAATAACATATCTACAAGAAAGTTCATGAGACAACAAAGGAATATTCATGAATTAACCATTATAACATTTATGATAAACAAGTATGCAATGGCTCTCTTTAAAGAAAATGAAATAAATAAAATGAAAGTATAAGGTTCTCCATTGTAACATTTTAAACTTTGAATATGAAAAAAAGTACAAGTTCACCTTATTTTGGATATTGATATAAATATGCATCTAAATTAATATAATTACACTTTTTCCATTAGCACATTATTTTATTTTTTGACATCTACAAAAGATACTCTTTCAAATTGTATGCCCCTTTCATCTTGTTTATCTAGTCACAAATGGAAAGAATATTTATCAAACATATTTAAAATTTCCCTTGAGTAACATTATTATCCTTAAGTGAACGATAAAAGTAATAACATTTTATTTTCTTTCTTAGAATGGAGATTAAATGTAGTTGTCTTATTTTACAACATAGTATATCATGTTCAAAGGAGAAGGGAAAATACTTAATCATACAGTCTTTCATACTATATTTATTTTAACTGTACAACATAATGAAATCATAAAAAATACAATCAAGGGAAGACATACCTTAGTTCCTTAAATATGAAATAAAGTAAAACTACATTTACAAGTTCATGGAGTATTTTATCTATATCTTACTACAAGACCTATTTTAATTAAATGGTGATTAAGGAATGTCATGAATAATAGTTCTCTCAGCCTTTCTCTCACCTACACATGAACAAAATAAACTTCTAAAAATTTATTCATGTCCAAGGTTGTGCTCTCCTCCCAACCATTGGTTAGAATCTAGCCACCTTGAACTAGCAAATATCCAAGAGGAATAGGTTCACACAAGAAGTCACTAAGATATGAAAAAAATAAAAAATTACACACATACATTTAGCACACTCAACCCAAGTATGAAATACTCACATGAACCTTCTTATGGTTCCTATAGGGAGAGACTATGGGACATCACAAATAATGGTAAGTTTTAAACCATAGGTATAATAAATTTTACAATTTCATTCACAAAACCTTTGATAAAAAATCACTTATTTTCACTCATACACTCATATTCTCTATAATTTTGGTACTCATACCCAAATCACTCTCAAGGAGTGAAACGAACCCATTGAAGGTTTTTCATATCTCTATCCCTCACTTGGGAATGCTCTCATTTAGTGAGAGATCAATCTTGTCATAATCCAACCCATGTACAATTACAAAAACAAATAAAAAATTCCACACACAATAATTCAAATACCTTACATTTACATTTAAACACTATATCTCAAATTTAAACAAAATATTTTAAAGCCTTCCTTGTTCAAATTATTTTCGAAGGAAGAAGTGTTAAAGACGAGCTCCTAGTTTTTTCCTTTCAAATTTCTTAATTTTTTCAACACTCATTAATGCTTGAAAAGGGGTATCATATCTTGGGATATGCTCAAGCTTATGGGCTTCTATACCATATGCTCCTACCCTAAGACCCTAAAACTCATAAAAAACACTTAAAAATTGACACTTTTCAACACTTTAAAAATCCTTAAAAGGTTGAATCCGAATTTGACCATCAATGATGCCAACTCACATCCTAAAGGTCCAAGACAAGACAAAAATTCATAAACAAACATTCACAATTCCATATCATAAAATTTCACATTACATTTATGAGACTATAGTCCCTCCAAATGGACTATGGTCTAGTTTGGAATGGCTAAGCACATAGTATTCTCATGGATACCTCCAATTCCATTGGCTATAGAAATCATACCTACACACTTCATTCACATGTTATCTTGTTTAATTAAAATATATATAGCCGAAACAATTGAATTTAACACACACCTCTTCACACAAGTTTTAACAATTCAATTTTTATAGAGATCTTATTAGGTAACTCCCAAAATCAATTAATGACTCAATTATCCATTTACATAAATCTTAAATTCATATTCATCGAAATTGCATCATAATTTCTTTAAGCATCATATTTCATCAAATTATCTTTAAATTTGAAAAATAGATTAAACCTCATCAACTAAACTAAACATGCAATTTAAATCAACTAACATGAACTAAACTAAGCATTAAGTTTAAATCATAGATCAATCACCTTGAGTCAAATGTCTAAATCATCATATCATCAATAGTATATCAAGTATCATCAATGATTGAAACCAAAATAGTCTAAGTAATAATTTTATCATAAGGGTGGCCTCACAAATCACATAAAATCTCATGTGATGAAAACTTCATTTGATTGTCAAAAACTTCGGGCTCCAATTACCATATTTTTATGGAAAAGAAAATTTTCAAGGGTAATGAATGAGGGAAGTTTGTCAAACTTTCCACTTGGGGCTATAATAGACTATCCATAAGACCCATTTGGAAAGTGTGGAAAAGGTGATCATGTATTATATCCTTTTACATGGGAGGTACACTACAACCCTTGATGTTTGTTTTATTTTCTTAAATCACTTTAGACATAAGCTACTAGTCTTGTTTCCCTATTTTTTGTTAGCTTCATTTGATTATGTTGCAATGTAACACATAAAAAATCCAAAAAAATTGGTCTTACATTATGGTTTAATCCTCTTGATTATAGAATATGTGAAAATTGAAACCCCAATGCCGAGTTCAAGGGGGGAGGGGAATTTAAAGAATAAAAAAAACTAATGGTTGTGCAATATTTTGATATTCATAGCTTAGATTATAGTGAGGATGAGGATGATGAGGAGTGGAGGGAGGAAGATGAGGGCAAATATCAAGTGTTTGGAAGTTTTCTCCATGCTTCCTTCTGAGGGAGATGACCAAAAGAAAAGAAATTGAGCTAGGAAAAAGCTCTCTAAAGAAGAAAGCGAAGAAGATTATCTCTTGGTCAGAGGGATCACAAATAGGGGAGGAGGAAGGGGTTGAAATGCAAAGGAAGGGGAAGCATACTTCAAAGCCTCAAGGGGAAGTATTTGGTATAGGAAAGGAGAAAGTTGTGGATAAAATGACCATGGGAATCTAGTCCCCAAAGAAAGGCTTTATCAAAGAAAACCAAGATGTTGTTGCTTTTCCTCTTTTATCTAAATATTTTACTTATCTCTAGGCTAATAAAGAGGAGATGTATGATGTCTTGGGGATTGACAAGGATGGAGTTGCTACCTAATTCAAACTATAAATATGGTTATTTTTTAGAAATTATTAAAATTCATGTCAAAGTGCATGGTCTGCAGTAGAAAATCTCCATTGAGGATTGAGACCATTCTGGGATGAAGATAGAGAAGTTAAGAAGAGGTTGGATGATATTGAAGAATTCATTAATTTTTTAAAGATGGATTATGAAAAATATATGAATGACTTGGAAAATAGAATCTATGGGATCAATTGTAATCTGAAGAATATCTTGAAGATAAGTCACTGTTCCATTAAAAACAGTGTTGTGGGGATAAGGATCTTTATAGAGAAGCTTCAAGAACTAAGTGAGGAGTGGATTATTGATAGGACCCCTAAGGATAGTAAAATAAAGAATAGATAATTAATGATAAAGGGAAGAAATAGGTGTCAATTGATTCTAAAGGGCCAAGTTCGAGAACAAGGGGAAGCATTTAAATAAATATTTTAGGGAGGAAAATAATGAACTTCTAGACCTGGTTAACTTTCATCAAGATTTCTACAACCAAAAACTTGAGGTGGCAAAGACTCTGAAAATTTTGAATTAGTCCTTTCGTTATTTTTTTTTGTTTTTTATTTTATGTTGGTTGGTTGCTGGTGGGATGTTTCTTCTTCTTTTTGTAGTATTTTTCTTGTAAAGGGTTTCAGGTCCCTTTAAAACCTGTTTCTCCTATTAATAAAAAATAAAAGGTCAATTTTTTAAAAACAATAGTACAAATTTTATATAAATGTGGAGACTTAGAGGGTTCACAATTGATCCCCTCTATTTCAAGGTCCAATTATTTTTATGAAGGTCTATTTAAACTCTTTTTACTATTTCCAATTTGTAACAATAACATATCTACAAGAAAGTTCATGAGACAACAAAGGAATACTCATGAATTAGCCATTATAGCATTTATGATAAACAAGTATACAATGGCTCTCTTTAAAGAAAAGGAAACAAATAAAATGGAAGTATAAGGTTCTCCATTGTAACATTTTAAACTTTGAATATGAAAAAAAGTACAAGTTCACCTTATTTTGGATATTGATATAAATATGCATATAAATTAATATATAACTACACTTTTTCCATTAGCACATTATTTTATTTTTTGACAAATCTACAAAAGATACTCTTTCAAATTGTATGCCCCGTTCATCTTGTTTATCTAGTCACAACCTCTTAAATGTAAAGAATATTTATCAAACACATTTTAAATTTCCCTTGAGTAACACTATTATCCTTAAGTGAACGATTAAATGTAGTTGTCTTATTTTACACTATTTCTTTCTTGGAATGGAGATTAAATGTAGTTGTCTTATTTTACAACATATTATATCATGTTCAAAGGAGAAGGGAATATACTTAATCATATACACATGAACAAAATAAACTTCTAAAAATTTCTTCATGTCCAAGGTTGTGCTCACCTCCCAACCATTGGTTAGAAACTAGCCACCTCGAGCTAGCAGATATCCAAGAGGAATAGGTTCACACAAGAAGTCACTAAGACATGAAACAAAATAAATAATTACACACATACATTTAGCACACTCAACCCAAGTATGAAATACTCACATGAACCTTCTTATGGTTCCTATAGGGAGAGACTATGGGACATCACAAATAATGGTAAGTTTTAAACCATAGGTATAATAAATTTTATAATTTCATTCACAAAACCTTTGATAACAAATCACTTATTTTCACTCATACACCCATATTCTCTATAATTTTGGTACTCATACCCAAATCATTCTCAAGGAGTGAAACAAACCCATTGAAGGTTTTTCATATCTCTGTCCCTCACTTGGGAATGCTCCCATTTAGTGAGAGATCAATCTTGTCATAATCCAACCCATGTACAATTACAAAAAAAAATCACAAATGCCACACACAATAATTCAAATACCTTAAATTTACATTTAAACACTATTTCTCAAATTTAAACAAAATATTTTAAAGCCTTCCTTGTTCAAGTTATTTTCGAAGCAAGAAGTGTTAAAGACGAGCTCCTAGTTTTTTCCTTTCAAATTTCTTAATTTTTTCAACACTCATTAATGCTTGAAAATGGGTATCATATCTTGGGATATGCTCAAGCTTATGGGCTTAAAAGTACCTATACCATATGCACCTACCCTAAGACCCTAAAACTCATAAAAAACACTTAAAAGTTGACACTTTTCAACACTTTAAAAATCCTTAAAAGGTTGAATCCGAATTTGACCATCAATGATGCCAACTCACATCCTAAAGGTCCAAGACAAGACACAAATTCATAAACAAACATTCATAATTACATATCATAAAATTTCACATTACATTTATGGGACTATAGTCCCTCCAAATGGACTATGGTCTAGTTTGGAATGGCTAAGCACATAGTATTCTCATGGATACCTCCAATTCCATTGACTATAGATATCATACCTACACACTTCATTCACATGTTAACTTGTTTAATTAAAATATATATAGCCGAAACAATTGAATTTAACATACACCTCTTCACACAAGTTTTCACAATTCAATTTTTATAAAGATCTTATTAGGTAACTCCCAAAATCAATTAATGACTCAATTATCCATTTACATAAATCTTAAATTCATATTCATCGAAATTGCATCATAATTTCTTTAAGCATCACATTTCATCAAATTATCTTTAAATTTGAAAAATAGATTAAACCTCATCAACTAAACTAAACATGCAATTTAAATCAAATAACATGAACTAAACTAAGCATTAAGTTTTAATCATAGATCAATCACCTTGAGTCAAATGTCTAAATCATCATAGCATCAATAGTATATCAAGTATCATCACTGATTGAAACCAAAATAATCTAAGTAATAATTTTATCATAAGGGTGGCCTCACAAATCACATAAAATCTCATGTGATGAAAACTTCATTTGATTGTCAAAAACTTGGGCTCCAATTACCATATTTTTATGGAAAAGAAGGTTACCAAATAAGGGGATTTAAACGAAGGTAGATTGAAGGCCCTTGCCTACATGCTCTTGTCTTCAAATATTTAAAAAGTAGTAAAAATGACCTTCATTTGAACTCAACTTTCTTTAAAGCCACATTAACATGTCATAGGGCATGTGAAGTAGTAAAAATGACCTTCATTTGAACTCAACTTTCTTTAAAGCCACATTAACATGTCATAGGGCATATGTCTTTAAATAAAGATCTTTATTTCAAGATGTTCAATATTTTTTTGTCTTTTAAGATTCATTTTTGTTAAACATGCTACAAGTGGGAACACACTTTTATGTTTCCACCTACAATGAAGACATATGCAAACTAGTTGTTACTAGCTACACAACTACAAGGATTTCACTTAAGTTTTATATCACCAACAAAAGCATAAGTTAATGCATATGCAAGGTTCTAGAAGACACCATGAATATGGAAAATAAAACTGAACAAACTCATACAATAAAGTAAATGCGCCATTTTACACTTGATAAAGGGATTGAGTTGGGCCCATTAAATTTGGTTCAATTATTTATAATTATGAAACTATAACATGAAGCAAAGAGCTAGAAAATTTTGACAATACAAGAAATTATGTTTGCCAACATTAATAAAAATAACTTATATTGATTTTCACTTTAAAAAGAAAACATTCAATTATATCCAACAATAACATGCCATTTAGATAATTGATAATCAAATTGTAATGATTTTATAAATAGAACGTTAATAACACGTAAAGGTGAATAGCTGATTCATTATTTGTTATTTTTAACAATTTAAAATAAAAGAGTTTCTAGTTAGTCTAGCATATGTCCAATTCATGAGCATGACCCCTATTTTAACTTGTTCCTTTTCAAGTCTCCAGCGACGCAATTTCCTTGCTTTTATTTGATCCAAACATCCACTCACTGAACCTTCCCAAGTCTTCAAATTTCCATGGACATAATTTTTTGGTGGACAGCGATGTTTATCAACTCATCACATGCAATGAATTCTAAGTCAACTTCAAATAAATACAAATTGCCGTATCCAATGGGTTGGGCTTAAATACCACACACACTAAGCTCTTTGACTAGTCAAAAGTCCGTCTTCCGTCCCGTTTCTGTTTTCCGTTTGAACATTCACTGTCATGATTATCGCTCACGGTCAGGTTGTAACTTTTTTTTAAAAATCTCTCCCGCCCAACTACCGGTCATGGTCAGTTAAAAGTTATAAAGTCATGTACTTACCATGTCATATAATTAAGTTTTGAGAGGCTTTTTTTTACAGCGTGCCTATTCCGTTGAAATTTAAAATTTGGTAAATTTTTAATTTAATGATATCAATTTTTCACAATTCATATTGCATTGTTCAAGATTTCTGGATTTGATTGTGTACAATTTTTTCTATCAAAGTTTTGGATCACACTTCGTGATCTATTATCAGGATCATCAGAGAGCATAAAGAGATTTTTATTTTAATTTTTCTTCTTATACTCTCATCCAAAACGTTGATGTAAAAAATTGTACACAATCAAATCTAAAAATCTTTAACTTTTTTTTAAATTTAATAAATATTATTTTCACAGAAGTATATTTAATAATTTTAGAATATAATTATAATCTTTAATTTATATTAATCTAAAATTTACTATTTTTTTAAAATGGTTTTAATTTTTTTTAAATTATTAAATATTATATTATTTATAATTATTATGATTTCTGCTTAAAAAAATAATTATAATCTTTAATTTATATTAATCTAATATTTACTATTTTTAAATGGTTTTTTTAAAATTATTAAGTATTATATTATTTATAATTTTTATAATTTTTTATGATTTTTGCTTTAAAAAAATATTAATTTTTTGTACATTTATAAATTAATGTTTCAAATAATGAAAAATTATATTAAACATGATCAATTTTTTTTTTATATATAATTTTATATAAGATTATGTCTTCAACAAAAAATTTATTTGATGTAACTTTTTCTCTAAACAAGATTCATGATGTCATAATAGTAATAATACATATTAATATTGATAATATCTAGTATCAATAAGTTTTATAATAAATTTTAAAGTGTCACTTAAACACCAACACTTATTAGATATTATAGATGTAATATATTTTATCTCTTTTTAAAAAATATTAATAATATATTATTACAATGTTAATAGACATTTTATAGATTATAATGGTTATAAATATAATGTCTGAAATAATGATATGCATACAATAACAACAAATACAATGAACTTATTAGCTCATCTCACACTAACTCTCAAATTTTAGCTCTCACACTTAGAGACTCTAGAAAAATATATACCTAGAAAGATCTCTCTCTTTCTCCCCCCTCTTTTTCTTCCCCAAAATTTAACTCCCAAAAAACTAAATCTCTTTATGTACATGCTATTTATACATGCAACCCACTTTGGTGCCAAAACAAATCCAATCATATTTAATGTTATTTGCCTCAATGTTCAAATTCATCAACCATGTTAACTTTGTTAAATGTAATATTTGAAAATCTCCCACCAATCAATTGCATCATGTAATTAATGACCAATAAATTTTTAATTGACTCGATGAACTAAATATTGGTTATAAAGATTAATTTAGCTACATGGGTGACACATCATCCACCCATACAAATTTATATGAAAATATGGGATTAAGATAACACATTGACAAATAATAGCATTCTCATCATCCAATCAATTCTATTACAAGCTAAGTGCACAAAACTCTTCACACATTTGCATGCCGCTAATGCATAATAAAATTCCTTAATGTATTTACACTATTATGTGTGCCTAGATCTACCTTTGAACTTTCTATTCTACAATTAAATGTTCATGCACTAATAAAGTACCCAAATATTGACTAATTGATATACATTAGGTACTTATTACACTTTCCATTAGTTTAACCTATTTTATTTATACATGGTGAAAATTTATGGAGAAAATTAGCCCTACATTATTGATACTATTAATTGTTACCCAAAGTGTTTAGGTTTAGAAATCATGTATTTATTTCCAATTGCTAACCCATTGAATGTAGCACTATTTAGTTTGATCAAACATGTAATGTACACTAATTGGTCGCCAATTTTCACTAATTGATTGCAAAAAATTTAGAGGGATCGGTTATATTTATGAGCTCAATTGATTAGTTAGTCAAACTATTTAATGATACACTATGAAGAATTAATTACAAAGGGATTTCTATGTGAGGAAATAGATTTTTTAAATCTAATTTTATAAACTATAATTCTATTATTAAGAATGAATTTTTTAAATAAAAACAATTTTTTTAGCTCTAAAATTTATATAATAAGAGAGCACATACAAAGAAAGAAAAAGATATTTGAGAATGATATTATAGAATACATTATAAAAAAAGGTGGATCACAAATTAGTAATAAATACTCATTTCTTATTAATATTTTTTTAAAAAGAGATAAAATATATTACATCTATAATATGTAATAAGTGTTGGTGTTTAAGTGATGTTTTAAAATTTGTTATAAAATTTATTGATACTAGATATTATCAATAATAATATGTATGATGACATCATGGATCTTGTTTAAAGAAAAAAGTACATCAAATAAGAATTTTGTTGAAGGGATAATCTTATATAGAATTATATATATAAAAAATTAATCATGTTTATTATGGCTGGAAAATTCACTAATGAGCAATTCATTGAAAATTCACCACCAACAATTCAACACCACAGAAAATGCATTAACATTTTTAATATATAATGGAGGTCTATATTTCTTTCTTGAATTTTCCTAGAGCCATAATAAAAATAGAGACCTCCATTATATATTAAAAATGTTAATGCCATGAATTTATAGGGGGGTGAATTGCTGGTGGTGAATTTTCTTTGCAGTGAATTTGTCATGGTCATGAATTTTCTTGCGGTGAATTGTTGGTGGTGAACTTTCTGACTGTAAATTGCTGGTGGTGAATTTCCCTGGCGTGTACCATTCATTATGATGAGAGATGGGTTCTTGTGAACCACTACTCATGATACACGGATCAATAAATTTGACTTGAAACTACACAGTTGAATCCTCATAACAATATCATAACATTAATTAATATTTTTTAAAAGAAGAAATCATAATAATTATACAAATTATAAATAATATAATATTTAATAATATTTAAAAAAATTAAAATCATTCTTAAAAAAATTATAAAAATTAGTTTAATATAAATTATTTCAGTCTAAAAAGATTATAATTATATTCTAATCTAAAATTGTTAAATATATTTGTGTGAAAATAATATTTAATAATTTTTTTAAAAAATTAAAGATTTGCCAAATTTTAAATTTCAATTTCAACGGAATAGTGATTGGTTAATTTTTCACGCAAAAGGCACGCTTGTAAAAAAAATCCTCTCAAAACTAAATTATGTGACATGGTAAGTACTTGACTTCTAACTTTTCACTGACTAAAGAAAAAGAAAAAAAAAAAAAAAACTTTTCACTGACTATGACTTGTAGTTGGCGGGAGAGGGTTTTTAAAAAGTTACAACGGAAAGCGGAAACGGAAACGGAAGACGGACTTTTGACCAGTCAAAACATGCAACGAATTCTCAGTGTTCTTGTGCCTTCGGATGTAATTTCTTTGTTGCTTCTCCGTCATTTCGATGACTCTAGCAAACAGCTTTAAATAAAGTATTAGCAGGTCTTTGAAGCAGACTCAAGGTTTGCTTCATATCTGTTCATTTTTTGGCAAGTAATCTTTAATTTCAGATATCTGTAAAGGAATGGAGAGAAAGTTATACAAAGCAGTTACATCAGGCAACGTGGAGGCCATTACAAGTTTACTAGATGGGGGACTCAACATTTTTAAAGCGGTTACACCCACAGATAATACAGCACTCCATTTGGTAGCATATCATGGCCATCTGAAAGCTGTGCAAATGTTGCTTCAGCTCATGAATCGAGACATCGAGGCCGGTAACCAGGGTAGCCATGAAATTGTTACTGCTAAAAATGAGGAAGGTAACACCGCCTTGCACGAAGCGGCCATTGGAGGACATTATGAGGTCGTGAAGTTTTTAGTGGAGCATCACAGTAATCTGGTGGATATCATCAATCACGCTGGCGAGACCGCGCTTTTCAAAGCTACAGAGGAAGGTCATAAGAAAATCGTTAAGAAACTTTTGCCTCTCACAACTTCCCCCTACGAGAGGAGGACATCTGATGGCCAAACCCTTCTGCAGCGTGCCATCTACAACACACACAAAGGTATCCTCAAAACATCTATTTTCTTTCCAGATAATAACATATTAAATAAATACAGTATCTTCAAAAACAGTGGCTTCTTATAATGAATATCTTTCAAATTTTGTAGGTGTGCTTAAAAAACTCATAGCTGCGAATCCAGAGCTCCTTCAACAAGTTGACAATTTAGGTAGAACACCATTGCATTACGCTGCCTATTTTAATGGAATATCACATATTGTGAAGATTCTTTTAGAGAAAGATTGCTCTTTGTGTTATAAAGTGGATAACAATGGTCAATCAGCACTTCATATAGCAGTACAAGAAGGGAACCTGGAGTTAGTCACCGAGATAATAAGTTATGCTGAAGATTGCAAAGAAATTGTGGATAATGACGGCAAAACTGCTCTCCACTTGACTGTTGAAAATGCAGTGGAAACGTTTGACAAAATTTCAAGGGGGATAAAAACTTTGGTATTATTGGTAACATCAAAGAGGATGATTAACAAACCTGACAAGCTGGGCAAAACAGCATTAGACATAACAATCGACAACATGAACAAGGACAAACATCTTTTCTATGGAGTAAGTGATTCATTTCATATTTATTTATTTATTTTTATCAAGTTGTAGCTGCACACCAAAAATTACACTTATACTTTAAATAAAATTATAGAACTCTTTTTTTTTTAGTGATAGAATATTTCTTTGAACTGTAGGATGCTCTTAGTTTAATATTTGTTGTCTTTCTTAACACATTTTTATCAAAATTAATCTCATATAAGTAAAATATTGTTTGTAATATGACTTTTGTGGAGTATTTAAAACATTTACATATATGTAGTGAGATTTTTTAGTGTGAATTGAAAGATGTAATTGATGTCAATATGTAAATGAGTTTGTTAAAATTCACATAAGGATTTGAAGGTGTTAGAAACTAGTCAAAGTTGTACTTACATCTTAGTTTGAAGGCTTTTAGGTTGTTGAATTAAACATAGAGCTTATTAGCAATAAGAATTTACAAAGGAATTTTTTTTAATGAGATTAAAAATGCAATATCCATTAAATTTATAAATCACATAATGGACCACTTAAGTAGATGCTAAGATAATTTTACAAAAGTATTGTATATAATGAATCCTATAACCATTGGTTGTACCTATTTTATGGGCTTATCCCAACAAGTTGTTCCTCCTTTTAAATTGGAGGTTTTGTATGTTCATCCACTCATTTATATTTTGTATGATTACATTTGAATCATATAGAACATACTTGTACAATACAATACTCATCAAGATCTCTCTATAATAAATTTGAAATGTTTTGATTAAGGTAAAGATGGGTAGGGTTTGTACCCATTACAAAATGGTCATGAAGGCCACACAATAGAGCTCACAAAAAGTGAGACACCTAGAAAAGAAAACAACTAAAAGATAGACCAACAAAAAACAAAGACACAAAAATAGAAAGAGACCAACAAGAAACCATAACAACTCAACAATCCAATGAAACATGGAAACACTCTAGGGCTTGTGGGTTGTCCATAGCTTGGAGTGAATCTTCAAAGAGGGTTGGTTCCCTTGGTGTCTCACCTAATTTGGCTTATGTTATTACTTCTTGTTGAGGAAAAGGAGAAAAAGACTTAAAATTAAACCTAAATCCTAATGATGTGATGCACCAAACTATTTTTGAAACCTATACTAGCTTGCTTAAAACACAATTTATTCAATGAACAAATTATTTCATGCACAGCTCAAGTTTTGAAATGCTTATACATTAGTGCTTCATAAGAAATTTGAATTTTTTTCTCAATTCTAAAAGGAAAATATCAGGTATTTTCATAATTAAAAGTTGTTCAAATCATTGCATAATCTATAACCTGCATAAAGTATGTATGTATTTTCATGAATTTTTTGAAGGAAATAAGACATACATTGAGGATTTGCATATAAATCATAGAAAATATATCAATCATTCATTTTTTGCACATAAAAATATAGATTAGAGAAGGTAAAGTACTTGCTTTATTGACAAAAGGATGTTTACAAACTGTTATACAAGTCATGAGAATTGAGTTTATTTGAGTTACAATGTTGTTCATTCTTATAAATAACCTTCAGAAGTTACAATACATAATCAAGAAAAACCAAAACTGAAAGAAATATGTCCCTAGGCCCCCCTTTATACTATCCAACGGCTTACTAAACATTAGGAACATGCTTTTTTGAAAATGAATTACACGTGTCTTCTTCAGTTGGTTGAGTCAATCCTCTTGGGTGTTGGGGAAACATTCCCCTATTTAATTTCTTTGGAAAATTCCACAATCATTCTAGCAGGGTGTAGAAGATGAATTTAGTTGACTCCTTCAACTAAATAATATAAATATACCTATTAGAATATAACTATTGCACTTTTTATCTTTTGTTTCTCTTAAAAATAAACTTGCATGAAAATACCTAGGTGTGAACTATCAATAATTGCTTTGACTAGGCATAGGGGAAGCTTCTTTATCATAAATGGTTTGTAAATTTCACCTAGGATATATTTTCTCATATTTCTCCCATGCTAAGCCCTTGGTGTATACAATTTAACAACCATTTCATATTATCTTTTACTCCTTTTTTACAGTCATCTATTACTATGATTTGTGGATTGTTATGGTATGAACTATTATCATGCCAATGACATGGTCTACTCATAAAGATTGTCCCTACTTATGGAGACTATTCAATGTAACTCCCCTTTGAATTGTCCTTTGACTATGCACTATCATTTCATACATTGACTTGTCATAATCTAAGACTTGGCTACCATGACACCCATCTTATTTATCTATCCACACTATCATTTGGTGTTCCTCCATTGTGATCCATTTAAACAACCAAAACCTTCCACTTTGCAAGAATACGAGCATATCATAAAAGAAATAGTCCCCATCTTCTCTAGTCTTCAATGCATGGCTCCTAACTATCATCTCTACTTTTGACTAAGGTCTATCATTATCTTGTGTCTTGAATGCTTTGAAGACTGACCTTCTTCTAGCTCTATCCTTGACCTGCCACTTATGATATCATGAGCATAACCTTCTTGTCATTAAATTATTGGCTTTACAACTTTAGATTTCCCTTTAAATTATGTCCACAATGATTGTGTACTAAGGTTGTTGGATTTCACAACCTCTACAAACTTTTATGTTCTTCCTCTAACACCCTCATAATATTTTTCTTCTATGTTCATCACCATGGACTATCATTGAAATATTTTACTTGTGCATAGTTATAGTCTTGGACTTGAATGTCATGAAATCTTGATTATGCACCCCTTTTCCATCTCTTACCTAGCACAATTTTATTTTCTCGTTATCATAAATCATGCATTTAACTACTCTCTCTATCATGCCACCAATTGTCTCTTGTATTGGAATAATTTATGCATTGTACATCCTACAATAAAAACACTTTTCCACTAGCATTTTTTTGAATGTTTATGATCTTATAAACTCTATCTTTCGTGACCCTCATGAACTGTCCTTGTCCACTACTTTTTTTGGGATGTCCTCCATATTGGAATTCTAAACTTTTGGATAGGAAACCACCTACATTGTATAGGTTTTTTCTATTACTTGTTTAACAATATGCAAAACATGTTTCCTTTGTGTGATGAAAAATAATGAGAATAAGAAACCTCCTTGTTGGTAACATACTCATCCAAATAGGATTTTTTTTGTGACTTGTTTTCAATAGACTCTTAGCTACTCTAGACTTCTCACTAGAGAAGAGGTTGCATGTATTATTGATTGATATCTATCAAAGGAATTGATTAACGATGACACATCTAGACCTAGAACAATACAATAATCCTTTGAAGAATTCTTAGAAGAGGTAGTGGAGACTCAATGTTTTGACCTCATTCTTGTGCAACCATATAGAACCTGAAACTTGGAGACCCCTGGAAACATGTGATTGTTGCATTATGAATGCCAAAAAAATGTGTCCCTTTTAATACAACATGCCATGAATGAAATAATAGATTTTTTCATACCTTTAACTTACCATTTGACCTATTTTTGTATTATCCCATAGTGATCACAATATAGCTTTCCCAAGATGAGATTAGAGTAGGGTTAGTGGTAGGTTTCTATGTGCTAGGTTGGTCCAACACATCTACACTTGAATTAGAAGAGGAATCCAACCTTCTCTAGAGACTTGACCTCATCTTGTAAGGTCCCACGCCTTGAGGTCATTTCCATTGTGTCATTGGAATGTTGATCCCATGTTTAGTAGGGTGCAATTTCATGTGACAACAATTATATCATTGTTTATGAAAAATAACCAATGTTCAAATATTTTCTTGTTATATCCTACAATAATAGGTAGAGGGGTGATTATGTATAAGGTTATCAATTTTGATGTTGTTCCAAGTGACTAGGAAGATAGTCATACACCCACCCTTTAGAAACTATCATGTATGATTAGATGCTCGTAGTTAGTGAGTCAATTAATTATGTGACCATGTCATGTGCACTTCATTGTCCCTTAAATTTATTTTTGATATCCCATTATGACAATTAATTTTTTTAAAATAACTATACAAGTTGAATATGGTACGAAAAATTACTCTAAAAGTTGAATATGTAGATTTTAGATTATATGTAACTACATTTTACATGCATATCTACTAAGTGGCTATAACTACCTCTAACAGAACTCATCTACCCTTTACGCTTTGATGGATGTCCATGCCATGTTCCAAAGCTCCCATTTGGTATAGGTTGGGAGGATGCTATCAAAGGTTGTAGAGTTTGGATTTACACCTGCCAATTGCATTTGGTTAGAAGTTTCTAAAAGAATTCAACAAATCCAATTTGTTCATATCCTGTAATGAGGGTATTCCATGAGAACAATGTACTTTGAGACATTGTCTCAAAAATTTGAGGTTCCTTGTTTATTCTTCCACATTCTACATATCCTATAATCATGGCATTCTATAAAAAATTCTCGGAGGTATTTTATCAAATAGATTAAGAGCCTTGTATATGCTTCCATATTTTGCATACATATCTACCAAGGTAGTTGTAGCTACAACATCTAACAAAGTTCCTCCATCATTTATCCTATGATGGATGTCCATACCTCATTTCAAGCTCTCATTTTCACACAAGATGTGAGGTTGTTATCAAAGATTGTGGAGTTTGGTTTTACACTTGCTCATCATATTTTATTGAAAGTTTCTAAATCCTTTTAAAAAAATGCATTTTGTGCACATTTAAAAATCATAGCATTTGATGACACCACATTTCTTTAAGGCATCTTGTCAAATAGTTCATGTGCATTGTCCATGCTTCCACATTTTACATACATGTCCACTAGATCATTTCCAATTATTATATATGACAATAATCACCCTTTCATTATGATTTGATGGATGTCCATACCCTATTCCAATGCTCCCATTTTGGCACAAGCTAGGAGTATGCTGGCAAATGAAGACTAGTCAAGTCAAAAACATGTTTGTTGCATATGGAGATCTTACATGCAAGAGAAACAACTTTAAAAAATTAAACTTGCGTAGGATGAATGGAAAATGGAATGGGAATGGAAAGTGGGACTAGATTGAAATTTTCCATTTGAAATCTTTGTAATTAGCTTTTATAGCTATTTCCATTCTCTTATTAAAGAAAAACCTCAATTTTGAACGCAAATCACTCCTTTTTTATTTAAAATGTGTAGATTAAAAGATTGCTGGAAATAAATGGCGCAAGGAGAACTGTGAAGATGATGCACACAACAATAGAGCGTTCATTAGCAACTGAAAAATCAACGTGGAATGTCCAAATTATGTCAGTAAATGCAGTGTTGATCGCAACAGTAGCATTCCAGGCAGTTTTCACTCTCCCAAAGGATCCCAACTATACTGTTTTCTATATAATTATAGTGATAAGTAACACATTAGCATTCTGCAGTTCAATTTCATCAGCAGTTCTGCTCATGTATGCACTTTATGGAAAACAACAAGACTCACTTCTTCTCAACCCCTCTCTCACTGGATTATGGATAGCTTTGATATCTCTATTGCTCACGTTCGGGGCAGGCATTTTCGACGTGGTGGCACCAAAATATGAAATTGTAGCAGTGATTGTGTTGGGTATGGTGGGCATTGTTCCGATTTGCATAAGGATGATGATTTTCCGCTCCAAGAAATACATTTTCAGAGAAGATGAGCGTCACCTCTGGGCAATCTTTATAATTATTTTCGTCAATATGGTATTTATTTTTTTATTTGGAATTACTTTTATGGTGGAAATGGGTATCTTCGTGGGTTTGATGGTGGTGTGGATTGGAATGTCTATGGGCCCAAAAAGATTCTTTAATTCTCAACCACACATTTCCAGAGATAGGTTTTTAAGTATTGGTTCAATTGTGCATGTTAGTTGTATTTTGTTTCTACTAGGTGTTTTGTGGGCGGCTGGTTTTAAACCATTCAAGACATATTGAAGAAAAAGTGAAATAAATTTATGGATCGCTTTGTTTGGTTAAGACAATGAGAAATAAAGTTGTTAAGTTTTAATATTGAAGAAGCCGTTATAACAATGGAAAACATTATATATATATTTTTTATTAAATCTTTTATAGTATGATCATACGAAAACAAAATGGCTTGTTAAATTATAATTCTTAAATTAATGTGTTTTTTAGATTATAAAATTTTGTGGGTGCATATAATGGTACTTAGTTAATCCTCTTGTGTCAATACATCTTTTCATCCTTCTCCATTCTTGCTGCAGTTGCTTCCACATTATCTCTTTGTTCTTCAATCTCTTGCTCTCTAGTGGAATATCTAATGCCAATTGCAGATATTTGATAATCAAAGAGTATCATCTCAACCTTATCTTTTTGGACCAAAGGGGTGGCAACTTGTGTAGTTTTGAAACTAGTAGGATCTCTCCTAACAGTAGATGTCACCCTAGCCTTTCTTTTCAGTTTTGGTGTTTCTATTTCCTAAAAAAGTCCTTAAAAATCTAGAGGAATCAATTAAACTTGTGGTTTCTTTAGGATCTCACTAGACAGTCAATCTAAGATGCCAATTTTTGTCCCTTCTACTTGCAATGATTGTTCTATTATTTGTTCCAATTGCCTTAGAGGATATCTTAGTTGTTCAACCATCACTTGTTCTTCATGAACTTCATCTTGTACTTTTTGTTCTACTTGTTCATGGTGAACATCATCTTGTACTTGTTCACATTGAACCTTGTCTTGTACTTGTTCCTATTGAACCTCTACTGAATTACCTAAATATTAGTATCATCAATGCCTCGTTCTAGTTCTACCTCTACAATAAAATCTTCTATTGGTTTCCCTATTACTCGTTCAATATAAAATAAAGGGTCAAACTCATTATTCAATTATTACACTTCTTCAAAAATAGGATCTTCTTTGTTTATTAACTGTGGAGGAGTATCCAAAAGAATGTCTTGTAAACCAAAATAAATATCTTCCTCTAGATTAATGACTGACATATTAGTACTTGGGGTAGTCTCCTTGCTTGTTATTTGTTCTATCATAGGGTCTACTTCAACTATCAAATTTTCAATACCACTAGGCTAAAGCATAGGACTTCTCAGCCTTTCCTTAGATAATTCTTCTTGCATTTGATGCAAGCTTACCCTTGATCCTACATCTCCCTTTTTTGAAACTTGTGCTTCTTCCTATGCTTGAATATGATGACTTGTCGCTTCCATACTTTTTGATTCTTCCCTCTCCATTTCCTCAGTTATTATTATTACATGTTGGACATTGAAGGAGGGTAGATGAATGATTGTTTAATGGGAGAATAAGGAGGAGTTTGTAGCAATGCTTGTTTACCTTTAGGATCAGTTGTTGGATGAGAAGGTAGTGGACCTTATATTGTTTGGCTTATTATTTCTATCACTATTTTAGCTTAAGGAAGAGGAGCTCTAGACGTTGATGCCATATATATTATAATTAAAAATTGATTGGAATGGGATGCATTGGCTGATGGGGATCCTTTAGGATTGTGGCAATGATCACCTCTTCTTCTAATTGGGCTACCTCAATAGAGCCTTCTCCTAATTTTATGGCTTTGGTATCCTAGGTTCTTCTCTTCTTCATTAAAAAATCATCATATCCATCATCCTTACTTTTTTCTCTTTTATTTTACTTGTTGTACCTTTAACACTAAACAGGTTGATTTAACCATACTTGGCTAGCATGCTAGATGTGTTGTTTCAACACCTCTATGGAAGACACCTTCGAATAGGACCAATCAAGATCTAGAATTAGATCATGAAATGATTCTCCCAAGTCAAGCACCCAAACATCTACACTAACTTCTCATGTAGATAAAATAAGAGCACCGACATCTTCCTCATAAGTCATATTACCCTCAATTTATTTTGATTGATTTTCAAACTTCTTATTTTTCAATGACCAACAATTTTTCTTCATGTGACCTTCCTTACCACAATACCAAGAGATGACTTTTCTATCTCTAGATTTTGATATTTTTCTTGACTTTGATCTTCCCCTCTGATTATCCTTTCCTCATGATTATGTTTTCCCTTTGTTTCCAATTACCAAAGTGTCGCTCAATTAGGTACCTTGGTTTTTCCTTCTCATGTCCTCACTAATAATAATCCCCAAAACATCATCAAACTTTAATCTGCTTTTGTTCTTATCAAATACTGAGTTGCTAACAGCCATAACAACTCCTTCCTATCTATCAAGTAGAGAACACAATAAAAAAATAGCTTCAATCTCATCATATAAATTGATGCTTACTAAAATTAATTAACTGATCAAAGTGTTGAATTCATTCAAATTATTTGAAACATTAATGCCTTAATTTTCAAATAGTACAATTTCCTCATCAAAAATACCTTGTTTGATGAAAAGGCCATCTCATACATGTTTGATAAATGATCCCATAATCCTTTTTTTTATGACATTAAACAAGATATTACAAGATAATGAGGGAATAATTGTTTCCACTTCCTTTTGACCCAATTTTTCTCAATATTCATCTGACATTCCAGCTAATCTTTTTAGTTTCCCTTCCAATGTGATTGAAAGGCCTTTTTGGATTGATAGAGCTTTGAGCTACAACTTCCACATCCTAAAATTTAGACCTAAGAATTTTTCAATTCTCTATTTATTTGTGTCCTCCATTTCCTTTTGTTTGATAGTGATTTTCCCAAATTATCTTCAATGCTTTGATACCAATTGTTAAATAAATGAGACAAAATGTAGTAATATAAACTTGTAGCAATTAAACAAAGAGAATAAATTCCAAACACAGAGAGACAACAAATATATGTATCAATTGAATTCATATACATAAAATTAAATAACTATCAAGATGGGAAAATAATTGAATTTTATTGATAAGAAGGTATTTATACAACTACATACAAGCCTGAAAAAAGTATTTCCTTGAGTTACAATGTTGTTTCATAATTGAAAGAACCTTCAGAGGTTACAAAGCAAAAAACTAAGAATGAGCGAGAACTAACTTCCAAACTTTGGGCACATAGGTTTTATAAAAATCATCTATTTGATAACTGAACTTGTCTTCAATGTCACTTGGACTGCTTATGTATCATGTAGCTCATGAAATTTATGTAGAGAGTGATTTCACTTGGCTTCTTGACTTCATCTAACCTGCATGGTCCCTAAAATTTGGTCCATCTAATTGTGACAATTGCTTTCTACATGAAGTGTTCAGGATTCTTGGGTGTACAAAGTAAAAAAGCCTTTTGTTTAGGCTTCAAAACTACCAGTAACTGCATGTTTTATTATTTTTCATTAGAACATGTGGCTTGGTTATGAGGTTGGTTACATGGGAAAAACCATTCATAGTCTCGTGCTATGTTATTTTGTATTGATATAAGCTCTCTAAAAGTGCTAGAAGAATTTTGATTGTAGGGTTGATATCACCTAGCATTGAAATTCCTTCTCTGACCTTGAGAATCAGCTTGGTAAGGAGGCATATTAGGCTTATTGGGCTAATAAGGTTTGAAATTTTGAATTTGTTGTCTCTTGATGTTTACTAGCTCATTGCCAAAAGTTTGTAATAGTCCATGTATCTCTTGGAATTCATGAGATTAAGATGGGAAAACCTTTTCTTGGGAAAATGCTTGATAAATTAGTGTAGGTATAGTAGGTATAGAAACTATAGGTGGTACTCACAATGGTATAGGTGTTTGTACCTTTGGAAAAATAGGCATTTGGGGCCTTAGAGCTATTTTACCAACTTGTGTAAGGACATTTTCTACCCTATTGGCGATATCATATGCATTGGGGAATATATTCTCACCTATGGACTAAATTATCACAAATATATAACTAGTAAGAGATTTAAGAAAGTATAGAAATGCATGTTCAGTCAAAGGAATTAGTATTTGTGGGATTCTATCCTAAGTCTTATACAAACGAAAGTTGAGATCTATCATGTGTTCTTGTGGAGCTCTTTTGATAGTAGTCAGTTGCTCTACAAAGGACAAGCGATTTGATTTATCTTTAAAATGCTTGTGTAAGGAATCCCTCAACTAGTCCCATGTTTTGATTGAATTGATAGGTAAAATTATAAACCATTGTAATGCCTTTCCCTTCAATGAAGAAGCTAGAAGTTTGATTACCATATTTTCAATAGTGGTATTGTGAACTACACATTATATGGACACATCTCGAATGTGCTCAATAGGTGTAGTTTGATATTCTCTAATGAAAAAATGCAAGATCCTAAGAGCTACCATAGGTATTCCATCATGTTGGGAGAGATATAATAGTCTGTCTCCACTAAATGGTGCAAAAATAAACTACCTTGTCATAGGATTCGATGGTGCTTATGGATTTGATACTTGATTTATTGAGAAAAGTTGTAGGTTTATGATTTGGAGGCATAGAATGTGTCCTTGTTGATGGGCTAAGACTTATTCTTGTTGATCTCCCTTTTCTTCTAAGTGGTGATGGTTGAAAATATCCAAAAGGATTTGAACTTCCTCTTGTTTGCACTCTTCTCATGGGTTGCTTTACACTAGATTTTTTTCAAAATAAGAGTGTAGAGTCACCATGTATGTGTTTTTCACTTCAAAATGTTAGAAGTAGTGATATATATACTAAGCCAATAGTGAAAGTGGAGTAATTCTTATATTGATACTAATTCTAGTGTCCCACTAGGTGTTCCCAAAATTGTTTTCACATGAAATTGCACCCTATTAAACATGGGCTCAACATTCCAATGACACACTGGAAATAACGTCAAGGTGTGGGCCCTTATAAGATGAGGTCGAGCCTCTAGAGAATGTCATCTTATTCCTTTGATCCAAGTGTAAATATGTTGGACAAAACCAACATATAGAAACCTACCACTAACCCTACTCTAATCAACTCACAAGGGAAAAGGGGGAGAAGGAATGAATAAAATAGAAAAGGGATGTGATACACAAAGACAAAAATATTCTTCTTTCTTAAAATACATGGAGCATCAATAAAAATGACCAAAGGATTTACACCATTCTTTATTTTACCAGCTTCTAGGGGAAAACATGGAGGTTAGGGTTTAACAAGATGTTGGAAGGAAAGGAAAATATTCATAACACCTACAAACCTAGCTATCACAACATTTTTGCATAGAAGATAGAAAAATAACATTCAAACATGAAGGTAAAATCGCATACACCACATATCTAAAAGGGAAAAGAAGTAAAATTAATAATATTCATAAATGAGGAGGCATGGCATGCACATCAGAGCCATTTTTGTAGGCTTTCAGCCTAGATTTTGATGGCCATGATGTCTACACTCAATCTAATCATATTTTCCTATGTTTGCTAACCCAAGTTGAGTTAGGGTTTGATGACAGATCATCATAGTTATTCCTGAGCTATAAAGGCAAGTATTATACTCATTTAGAGCTTCTTCTTTGAGCTTCTCCTAGATTTTTTTTGGAATACATTGTAATTATTGCATTTTACAATTGTAAAATTAGCTTATGCCTCTATATTAATGAAGATTATTCATTTTACTTCTTCACCCTTTTAGATATGTGGTGTATTCCTTTTATCTTCATGTATGAATTTTTTTTTTCTATCTTCTATTTAAGCATGTTGTGTTAGCTAGGTTTGCAGGTGTTGTGAATGTTTTCCTTTCCTTCCAACATCTTACTAAACCTTAACCTCCATATTTTCCCCCAAAAATTTGGTAAAATAGATAATTATATAAATCCTTTGGTCATTTTTACTGATGCTCCATAAATTTGAGAAAGAAGAGCATTTTTTATTGGTGTATCACCTCCCTTTTCCCTTTTTATGCATTCCTTCTCCCCCTTTTCTCTTGTGAGTTGCTTAGAGTAGGATTAGTGGTAGGTTTCTATGTGTTGGGTTGGTGCAACACATCTGCACTTGGATTAGAGGAGGAAGTCGTCCTTCTCTAGAGACTTGAACTCATCTTGTAAGGTCCCACACCTTGAGGTCATTTCCATTGTGTCATTAGAATATTGATCCCATGCTTAGTAGGGTGAAATTTCATGTGACAACAATTATATTGAATTTTTTTTAATGAAAAATAACCAATGTTCAAATATTTTCCACTTGTTATATCCTACCATAATAGGTAGAGGGGTGATTATGTACAAGCTTATCAATTTTGATGTTTTTCCAAGTGACTAGGAAGATAGTAATACACTCACCCTTTAGAAACTGTCGTGTATGATTAGATTCTCGTAGTTAGTGAGTCAATTAATTATGTGCCCATTGTTGTGCCTCTAGCACACATGCCACGTTCAGAACGGGGACCCTCTTCCTTTTTCACGTCACCGAGATGCTTTTTTTGCTGCCTTGTTTGGCATGCCCCTATTTTGGTGTTCTTAGTGGTTAATGAACTTTAGGGAAGTCATATTGGGTTGACCATGTTTTTCCCCCCTCAAATTTTCATGGCTCTAGGCCTTCGTGAGGTTCCCTTGGATGTTTGCCTTTGTTTTTTAAACTAGCATCTTTGGAGCTCGTCGGGTTTGCCCAGCTGGGCCGCTCCTAGAGGGTTTTTGTCACTCCGTAGCCATTTCAAATGACCCTTCTTCAACAGCTTTCTGCTCCACAAAACTCGATATCCCTGGTGTTGTTTATTATAGCTGAGCAATCCAACAGTCGGGCACCGACTGCTTTCCGCCCATCGGAGTCCGACCCTCTCGTGGTCATTTTCAAATGACTTTTTACCAACTTTTTGGCCACCATACTATCATTAATTGGGTGCATTTAATGCACCATTTTCTATAAATAAGCCATTTCCAAATGTCATTTTCACCTGTCAGTCGATCAGAGAGGAGCCAAAGCTAGCTTCCAGCGTCGCCTTCACACCCGACGAGTGTCACCAATGATTCAAGGCATCTACTAGCTATTGCTCAACCTCATTCATCGAATTTGTGAGGTAGGTTTTCTGCCCCATGACCCACTTCATGTTTTCTTTGATTCCCTACAAAAGTGATGAATTTAAAAGGGAATTTTTTTTTAATAATTAACTACAAACGACCAAGGTGCACAAAACCCATATCATGAAATCTTGATAAAACTCAAACTAGATCCATATGCCAACTATGGGACTAGCACTCTCCACCACCATTCTTCGGCCAGGGCTTTCGCCTCCTTCGAGCCCGCGACCCCCCTTTTCTTCAGCGAGAGGACCCCTTCCTTAGCCATCTCAAACATGGTTAAAATGAATGAAATGAAATGATAGACCATCAACCTTCTCGGGCCCCCAGGTGCGGAGTTCCTCACATGGAGTGTCTTTTGGCTTCACAGTTTAAAATGGCTAGTCGCTAATGGCCTCCCGATGGCCGAGTCTCACTATGTTGATCACCCATAAACTCAAGCCCTTACGAAATCCAAGTCTTGATCCATTTCGGGTCCCGCCTCGCGGGCGTCTACCCAAGGAAGTTTGTTGGTGCTTCGTCATCTCGAACGACTTTCATCGCCTGCCCTCTCAACCTTTGAATCACATGCTTGACTTTTCCGGCCAACTTCCATTCACCCTCCCAAAAGGACCAAGTGCCAATCCCTTTTTTGGCCCCACCTCGCGGACTTCCGTCCATGGGCCGCCATGAAGAATTCACCATCTTCAACGACTTCTGATGTTTGACGTTCCACCCTTTGGGTTCCAACCCCACCATGGTTGTTTAAATATGAAATGAAAATCATCAAGTGCCAAGTCCGAAGCAGGTCTCTTACGTTGGGTCATTGTCATCAGGGCTTTGTCCTAACCCTATCATGCTAAACATAAAACTATCCTCGACCGCCCGTTGTTCGGAACCCGACCTCCCCTTTGTTTATGAACTTTTAAATGATAAATTAATAAAGTCGTGGCCTTCCGTGGACCCAATGCAGCGGATTTCCCCTGGCAGGCCGCCGTGCCTTGATTTTCATTCCAAACATCCAACCTCTCGCAGACTTCCACATCCTCCGACCTACATATGTCTATCATTCTCTAACCTTGTGGGTCCCACGTTGCGAGATTTCGTCTACGAAAGTCTCTCTTTGAGCGTCGTCTATTTTTGCTGCCCCCAAAATGGCTACCAGCCCAAGGAAGTCCGCACCCCTAGGCCCACACTACCCAATTTCCTCCAAAAAAAAGATGAAGGTAATCTTTAGAGGATTTCTATGATCTTTAAAGCATAAATTGTTTGATCTAACACTGTTTTGTAGGATTTTGGCTAACGTTCCTTGTATTTTATGCTTGAATTATTTACTGCTCCTTTGGTCACAGGATATATGGAACCAGTTGCCGGATCCTCTGGGGCGGCCGTAGAGAAAGAAAATCACAAAAGCACCTTGAGGCAAGGAGGATAAAGATCAGATGAGGTACAAGTTCCAAGGGGAGCCCCTCAACTCCAAGATAACCATAGCATGGAAAGAGATCTTAGACACTAATTTGGGACACATAGATATAAATGAGTTCAAACAAAGGGTTAGACTGAATCCCAAAACAATAAACGCTAGAAAAATTAGAAGCAGTGGATTGGCCAAGGTTGCAGGATTCCCACCAGCTCTCGTAGCTCCCAAACTTATAATGGTATGTAGAGAGGTGTACCAAGAAGACACCAAAACAATAGTTGAAAGAGATGGGAACATATTGGCTGACTTGTCCACCAAGTCAATTGTAAAGACCTTTCTTATCCCTACCTTCAGAGTGATGGAGTAGACACCGAAGGAGTAGGGTAAGCAAATGTGGGATGAAGATCCCCTCAGATGCAAGAAACTAATCAACCAATATTGGTTGAAAGAAAAGAGGGGTAATGCCAATAAAGTACCCCAAGAGGTCTTCCAAAGTGACTTTCTTAAAGATTACCATGACTTGGTAACTCTTGTGAGCAGAGTAATGGGTCTTCCAATTGCAGCCTTCTTTCAATACTGGATGTTCTATTTTATTGAAGAAATCCTCTGAGTAGACACCTATTTCTATTGGGCTAGAATGATCAATGTCTGCTTTCATGAGTAGTTTTTGGCAGTAAAGAAGACGTCAAAGTTCTATATGACATCATACCTTGTATACCTTCTTGTTGACCTTTCCCAATATAGGGGTCTATTTGCAACACCAGATCCAAATCCACAAACGGTACTAAAAGTGTATAACAAGTACCCTCAACTTTAGTACAAAAATTTCAAGATGGACTACTGTAGGGTTAATGATGCCTTCAAAGGCCACATCATCAGATTGCTTGGAGGTGAAACCAAAAGGAAAGTCTCGCATAGTGCCAATGCCTTCATTCATCGGTTCAGCTTCTTGTTCATACAATTTCCGAAGTTCACCTACATTCGAGCTGAGGGTTTCTCTGACAAACCATACAAGCTGCCTCGGTACCCAAATGACTGGATAATATTACTTGAACTCTCACAATAGTTGCAATGAGCCCACACCCTCTTGAGCAGCAAACACAGAGTGGGGATCCCTTATTCCCTCACCTTTGGCCAGGGGATGTATGAACTTCACACATCCCAGTGTGCAAAGATCTCTGATAAGGAGTTGAATGAATATAACTTGAGGCTCTACACTGCTCGATCGTGGATGGATCTATATGGAAAACTCAGGAAAATGGTTGGATTAGAATATGCCCACCGACACAATATTAAAGAATTTTTGGAAAATTTCAGAGACGAAAAGGAGGTACGATGTGGTAGTACATGGGCATGATGACCTACTTCATCAAGATAGTGAATCTATTTCTCGTGTCGGATCAAATGTCTGAAGATGAGAACACAGTGGTAGATCCAAGATATAATATTGTTGCCAACCTACCAATACCACTAATCGATTGGAATGAAGAGGAGGTTGATGACCTTAATATTATTACAAAGCCTGTTGAGGTAAGGATCAAACAATGGATTGATGGGCATATTGCTCAATTGAAGCTACAAGGGATAGCCCTAACATACATGAAATTCAAGGATCTGCATAAGGATGAAACTGACGATGCCTTTGTCAATGCTACCCCAACTTCACAAACTAGAGAGACCTCAATGTCTCCCCCAAATACACAGTCCAAAAAGATGAAGGAAGTGGTTGAACAACAACCCAAATATAAGGAGTCTTCGGGGAAGTTTCTAGAGGTTGGGACTTCAAAGAAGTCAAAGAAGTCGAGTAGTTTCATAGGGATGCCCACTTTTTAGGAGGACCCACTTCATGAGGGAGAGGAGCGACCAAATTCCTCACTTATTATACTTGTTACCCCGGCTACAATTGTTTCTACTACTATCACTACCCTGCCTATCTCACGAGTAGTAGTTGACACCTCTCTGCCCGTGGTGGACATTTTTGTCTACCTGGCTTATACCTCTCCTATGGCACAAGTTATAATTGTGGATTCTTCATCTAACAATACTTCCCCACTCTCTTCCTAATCCATGTCTCCCACTTTGTCTCCTCCACCTAGCACTTCCGCAACCACAATGCCTGCTCCTTCCCTTCTAGAAGCTTTCACTAAATACATGCAAAACATGCCATCTGAACTTTCTGGGATGTTAAATCCCACAGTACAGGGTGCACTAGCTCATGCCATAAATGGTCTCCCTGTCGCTCCTCCTCCTATTGAGCCCCCTTTGATGGAATCTAGGATGCAAATCTCTAAAAAATTGGACAGACAACAGAAGGAACCGGGCAAGAAACTAGAGGAAGAAGCAAATGACTACCACAAGCATCCTATTTATCAACACCTTGTGATCGATGAAATAGTCCATGAGAATGAGGAAGTGCAATCCTCTGAGGAAGATGGTCAAGATCCAAGCACCAAATACATTGTGGAGACTGTTGACCCTGAGCTCGAAAAAGAGTTGGCCCAACAACTCAAGGATGTTGGGGAGGTAGTTGAAAAACAACCCACCACGGAAGAAAGAAATATTGATGAAGAAATGGAGGACACTAAACCTCTGACAAAGGAGTAGGATGACGGCCTCGAGCATGATGAAGAGGATAATCCTGAAGAAGAGGCTAAAATAAGAAAAGGCCATGAATTAGAACATCATGAGGAACATGAAGATGAGAAGGATGAAGAAGAAGCTTCTAAATGAGAGGACATCCACAAGAAGCATATAGTCACTAAGTCCCCAAGGAAAGTAAAGTTGTAGTTGTCTAGGTTTCAGATGAAGAAGAAGGGGAAAAGCTAGAACAAGAAATCTCAAGTGAAAAGACATTGCAAATCCAGCATGCCCATGAAGAGGAAGGTGATCACAAATCGCCAAAGAGGAAAGCTCAGATGCCCGAGTGGCTTGAGAAGAAATTAGGAAAGAAAGCTCCGAACCTAGTGGATCCGAAGGCAAGGCTAGAGGCCATCTTGGCTCGAGCCCAAATCAACACCAAGAAGAAAAAGAAGTTAATGTCAGATCCCATCTGACCATGGACGCGTCCGGATCAAGAACAGTACAAATTTCCACCCCAGTGATGGGTGAGGAAGGGGTAAGATACAACATCTCTACTATTAACTTAGGGAAAGCAACAAGAGAGAAAAATATTGACCACCTTTAGGGATCCGTCGCCACTATTGTGCACCAGGTGAACAAGGATAAGACCTCTAGGGAGGAGTTAAAGGATAAGTGGCAGATCTAATGACATATATTCAGTAATGGTCCTCAATTGAAGAGCTCTCTACCACATCAACGACTACCCCATTATTGTTGTCAGAGGAGCATATCAACACACTTGAAAAGAGAAAGAGTTGGACCAAAGCCACTAAGGATTGGATCCGATAGGTCCTTTACAATGGGAACATGGGCATTGGACGTGTTGTAAGGATAGAAAAAAAATTCATGGAGGTACATAAATGTCTTGGGGATATAAGGAAAACCTGCATTGACTTCCTGAAGATATATAGGATCACATATCCTAAAATCTAGGCAATCCTCAAAATGATCAAGAAAATGGTGAAGAAAGAGATTGCTCTAGCGGAGGGTGATTTCTGGCTCGTGGAAAATTGGAAAATGGGCCTCGATCATAGGAAAGAAATCTTAGAGCGAGTGATCCATGAATTGGAGCAAGATCTTGATTGGGTTAAGGAAATTAGAGTGGCATGTGAGGAGTATCTTAAGTTAATGACATATTTTGACATGCCTTTTGTTGAAATAGATCCAGAGAAGATAAAGTCTTACTTCCATAAGAAGATGGAGAATGGAACCACAGGCAAGCTCACAATGGATTTCATGGGCTTTGCTACTCGTGCCTTCACCCAATTAGAATAGATAGCGTAGAATACGGCCAAATGTGACAAAGATTTGGAAACACTCACCCATCGATCCAAGAAACTGAACTTCCAGGTGCTTCAATTTGACATCTTAGAATGGGATAAGCTTCATCCTTTGATCGAAAAGTTTGTGGAATATGCTACATTGTAAAAGGAGGCTGGAAAGCCTGTTATTGAAGATGAGTTTCTCACTGTGTAGCTACAACCAAAAGAGAAAACAATAATTTACTAAAAGACAAAAGAGCTACTTTGCTGCCAAAAGACAAAATAGACAAGAAGACAAGGATGCAATTTTAAATTGTTATATATTTGGGGGTAGGTGAAACCCTAATGTAAAATGAATTTGGGCCAGACAATGAAAGTAAATCTTGGCCATTCATTTCAATTTTTTAAAACTATAAATAGGGGGTCTCCTCTCATTTTCAAGAGAGAGTTGAGTTGTTGTAAAGGCATGTTGTTGGAATATTAATAGAAATTCATTGACTTTGGTGGATTCTCGAGTTTCTTTTCATGTTTCATGATTCTTGTCCTCTTAGTAAATTTTAGTTTCTTTGCTTTGCTATTTTATTTGTTTTAGTTTGTTCTAGTAGATTAGTTAGATGTTGTTCATTGATGTTGAATATTGCTAGGGTGTTGACCTCTTCCTAGTTCAAAATTTTGGCTACATATTGATGATATACAACTATGGAAAGTTAGTCTGAACTTGTGTTATTGCTGCACTAAAACTCATCTCTTTATTCATGTTTTTGGTGAATGAAAATTTGAAATTTGCAGTCCCTAGAAGATTGCACTAGTTTCATGATACTGTTGATTCCCTTGGTTAAATGGAACTGAGTCTTGGGAAGGCTGGCCCATTTTAGCAACCTCCATTATTACTATTCATTGCTAGTTTTAGATCCAAGAACCTCTTCTCTTCCCTGCCCTTTTCCTTTAAAAAAAAAAAAACCTATGCTAAGGTTCATTGCACATTGTAAAGCCAAATCTAAAGCTAAAATAGGAGTTCAAGACTATTGTTCAGACCTACAGAAATTGTGCAAGCCATTTCCCATCTTCAAAACTCCATTAAAAGATCCAATTCCATTCCAGCTTGCTTTTCGTAAGTCTTCCCTATGATTACTAATAAAAACACATCAACCGATGAGATATTCCAAGCATTGTCATGACCTGACACCCGACAGACCTTGGGGTAGTAATTTGTAAATTGTTTGCATATTTCTACCTTTCAAGAGAGGTAGCATACTTGTGTGCTTCCTGTGTTGAGAAGGTGCAAAACCACCCATCAATAGAACTGGCGCTAGAAGGAGGGCCATTTGGAAGCTAAGTTGGATAAAATTGGATCCTTCTCCCCTAAAAAATATCACTAAGTTTTAAGATCCACTCCTAACAAAAGGGGAATTTTAGGAGCTACCACCCCCTACCCGAGCTAGAAGAGCTAGAAGAGGGGAAGCCTCTGCCTCCAACACATCCAACTAGCCCACTTTTCCTTCATCCTCATCCTCTCCTTCCATTCACTCACCTCTCCCCTCTCCTTCACCTTTGGCAACGCATCTCTCCCCTCAACCGCTCCAAATAGCCTTCTAGGCTGCCACCTCCCATAGCCTAGACGTTACCTTCTACCCTAATGCACCCTCATTTTTGGGTGTTGTCTTATTGACTGCTACCTTTTTGTAGCCCCAAGTCAATCAGGCACAACCTCCTCCACCTTCGCCTCCTATTGCATGTTTAGGTAATAGTCCATCTCCTCTAGCCTTTAACCTTTACCATGATATGCCAAAGAACTCAGAGGGATTTTGTGCAAAGTTCAACCCTTAGGATCTGCAAAGGATCGTAGAGGAACACATTAAGATTTTTTAGATAGCCTTGAAGAATATGCAGATCATACATGAGGACGTTGCTTGCCAGCTCTTTCCCTACTCTTTGGGGGAGGAGGCCTTTTATTGGTACATCCACCTGCCAACAAGATCCATTAACATGTGGAACCTCCTAAAGGATGCTTTCTTACAGAAGTTCAAGATTTCGGCTAGTCCCTCAAAGTTATACCAGCAGTTCATGGCGATTCAAAGGGAAATTAACAAGCCAATCAACTCTTTTAATGATAGATTTTGCATGGCCTACATGAGACTGCAACCACCCTATGTGGTCAATGATGCTTCCACTCGTTTGGTGTACTACACAGCCCTAGACAACCTCACTTTTACCTTGGTGAAAAGAATGGCCCCACCACTTGGACAACTAATGGAGGCCTATGCAGAAGTAGTTAAGGCAATTACAGATTTGGGATAACACATTTTTGGTCCACTCCCATCGTTAGGGCCAGTTTCCCATCCATATCAGGTTCAGGGAATTACACAGGCTTTGACACAATAGATACCCATGATGAATCCAATTCCGCAACTCATGATGGTGCCCCATCCAAGACAACCATTGAATCAAGTGACTCTCGCGCCTCAATTCTTGAAACCCCAACAACAAAAAGTTAATGCTCAACCACCCCAAGTTCCAGCGTACATCCAAAATTCTGAGTTCCCACTTGCCCATCAAAATCAGCCGATGGTGCAACCAATCTTCCTTCATAATTCAACTTCGCAGCCTAGCAATGTAGAAAAGGACCAGATCGATGAGTTAACGGAGATGATCAAGAAGATGTCAACTGAGATGACTCACTTAAGAAACTAGAATAACCAGCTACAAGAATCTCAAAGAAGCATCCAAGCCAATCTCAATCGTGATAACCATGATGGTCATGACGCTCGTGATTTCGGTGTTTCTTCTGGGTAGAACTATGCGAGGAATCAAAATTTACGGTAGAACTTCAATAGGATACCATCCCAAAGATAGAACCGGACATGGAATACTAGGCCAAACAATGGTGGTGTTCCCACACTTCTGGACCAACCCGAAAGTGGTGACAAGACTAGGAGTGGAATGCACCTAGTTGAGGTTGCCCTATCCGGCTGGTGCCGCATCCACAAGACTAGCCGACATTCCAAATTGGATTGTCCAAAATTATAAACGGCTGCTGAAATTTTCTAGATTGAGGTCCAAAATTCTATGGACAACTCAAGATGGAGAGACATCATTCCATTTGAACCATATGATTCCTCGGTGTTGGTGGTCAACCAGGCCCCTTTCCCAAAGGTTGAGAGAAATGTGCTTGAAAAGGAGGACGCCACCCCAAACAATGAGAAAGTAGAGGAGGGTAGTACCGAAAGTCCATTGGCTTAGCTCTTTAATTATGTAGATAATGGTCCAATAGATGAGGAAGAATCAAGGGAAGATGAAGTTCAAATGTTTCACCAAAGGACTACCCCATATGGTCTAAGGAATAAACAAGTCGGTGGCCAAGTGGGCGGTCCTTTTATGACCTCCACTCCACCCAACAACTTTAGCACCCCTCTTGACCCACATGCTAGCAACAACCTAGGCTATCCCATTGTACCTACTCGATACTTCAACAAGAACAAGAAGTAGGGTCAAAACCAAAGCCAACTTACTAGCTCCTCCCAGAGTGCCCCTTATGATGCCAAAATTGAGAAAATGGGAGAATATGTTGCGAAAGAATTCAAGAAGGTCAAGTTAAGCGTGTCCACCTTCGAGTTGCTGAAAGTCCCAACCATTAGGAATGCCTTTTTTTAGAATGATCAATGGGCTCCTTCATCCAAGTCAACCTAGTAAGCACCCATCAAGAGGGTCTCCTTTGAGGATTCATAGAGTGAGCCTGTTATCTGATAGGTTTTCAATAAGAAATTAGACTCACCTTCAAATCAACAAGCACACAAACAACCTACCAAGGAAATAAAACAGGCCCAAACCCAAAGCAAAGGCAATGATAAGGACAAAGGTCAAGTTTCCCAAGTGGATGTTTCCAGAGGGCTATTTCAGGGAAAGTTGGAAACCCCTCCCTTCCTGACCACCATTAGAATATTTGGAAAGAATCTTCACAATTTTTTACTTGATTCAGGAGCTTTCACCAATGTCATGCCCCTATCAGTGTGCAAGGCCTTGGGAATAGTCCCAACTCCCTCCCAACGCAAGGTGACACAACTTGATAAGATAGAGATCAACATAGTAGGAAAAATCAACATGATCCCTATGCAAATTATTGTTGACCCAAGGATACAATAGATGAATGAAATCCAAGTTGTTGATATTCCTAACACCTATGGCATCATCCTGGGTAGGGATTTCACACAAGCCCTGAATGGATATGTTGCCAAAGACTATTCCCACTTATGGTTGCCATGGAAGGGATTGGAAAATCAAATCCGTATAGATCGGGAGCCATGCATGAAGTTCATGATTACAGAATACAACAACATGAATGAGGTGTTGTTTGTTGAAACTGAACTGGGGAATTATTGCCCTGTGTCATATTTAGAAGGGCAAGAATGTTATGAAGAAGATGCCACCAAGGAGGTCCTTCTTGTATTGTGTAGTCCACCTGTTGGCTTTGCCCACACTCCTTAGAGCACAAAAATGTTTGTTGAATCAGATGAAAAGGATTCTTATGAAGATGATAACCTTGGATTGCTAGAAGGGTTCTAGGATTTCATGGAAAGATTTGCACAAGATCGACTCAGTTTGGGGGGAAGAATGAATTTTTAGGAACTCTTGCTACCTAGTTGGTGCAAGATACACAATGCTACCCATTCGAAATTTGAACGTTTTTTATGCTAAACAACAATTGAGCACATCAAGGGATAGGTCACCCCTAAAGAAGAAGCTCAATTGACACCACCAGATCAAAGCCACTTTGAACCTATGCCACCTTCTAAGGTTTCTGAAGTAAATCTGCCATCAAAATTAGAAGTTAGGCCTGCCGATTCCAGGATCGAGGATTCTTCCAAGTTCTAGATGTTGCACTTTGGCGGGTCCAAATCTAAGCAGGAATCCTGAGCTAGCTTTGAGTTGATCAACCCCATGGGTAAGTCATACTTTGTTTCTCACAGAATTCAGTTCTATTGTACCAATAATGTGGTAGAATATGAGCTGTTCGTACATAGTCTCCTGATGTCCCTGAGAAAGAATGTTAAAATGCTACAAGTTTTCGGTGATTCAGAATTGGTGGTAAAGCAAGTTAGGAAACTATATTCCTACCACGACAGAATACTAGCCAATTATAGGCATAGGGTTTGGGATCTATTAGAGAGTTTGGATGCCTTCAACATATAGTTGATCCCACATTCTCTGAATCATACTGTGGATGCCTTGGCTCAAGCAACCATCACGCTACAACCCCTATCTTTGTCTAGCCTCAAGAGATTCACAGTTGAGTTGACATCCACCCCATTTGGCCCAGAAAATGTCACTCACTTTCAAGTCTTCAATGATGATAAGCACATTCTTGAGTTCATCACTAGTTCTGATATATTTGTAACACAAATAATTAACGAAGCTGACCCTGAGGAAGCAGAATTAAACATAGAGGGGATCATCAATCTCAAAACCAATACGATCCCCAGAGGCATGGTTCAACTTGAGCGTATATTCGACCTAGATCAGATCAGAGATCAAGATCAGCAAGCCAAAAAGGATTTCATAAACAACCAGTGCAACGTCCATAGCCTCGAAACAACCGGGAAGTCAAAAATGTGTTTATTGGCAAAGTGTGTATTGTAGAAGAAAATAAAGGAATCATCGGTGCTCTGCAAAAGTATCACGATATGGTAGCATGGAACTACAAAGAATTGAAGACCTATGATACCTCCATTATCACACATACCATTCCCCTCAAGCCCGATGTATGACCATTCAAACAAATACAACACCCCATAAATACCTTATTAGAGCCTATCATTTACAAGGAAGTGCAAAAATTATTGTCAGCCAAAATCATCTTTCTAGTTATGGACTCCATGTGGGTGGCCAATTTGGTCCCGATTAGGAAGAAAAATGGAGAAATTAGATTGTGCGTGGACTTCCAAAATCTGAATAGAGCTTCAAAGAAGGACAACTATCTAGTTCCTTCCTTGGATGAGGTATTACAGATTGTCAATGGTTTGCAAAAGATGTCCTTCCTCGATGGATATCTCAGATACAACCAATTCATGGTGCAATATGAAGATCAACATAAGACAACCTTCACCACTATGTGGGGAACCTTTGCATATAGAAGAATTCCATTTGGGCTTATCAACGCCGATGTCACTTTCCAGTGTGCCATGGACATTGCCTTCAAAGATTTGATCAGAAAATGCATAATCATCTATATGGATGATTTGACTATGTTCTTGAAGAAGCAGAGTGATCATGTCTCTGATTTGTTCAAAGTCTTCCAAAGGTGTCGAGAATTTGGATTTTCCCTTAATTCGAAGAAGTGGATCTTCGGAGTCACGGAAGGAAAATTTCTCAGGCATGTTATCTTACAACGAGGAATCTCCATAGATCCCGAGAGCATCCAATCCTTGCTGAAAATTTAGCAGCTAGGCAACAAGAAAGAACTAAAATCTTTCTTCGAAAAGGTAAATTTCATCAGAAAATTCATCACGGGCTTTGTTGAAATTTTCAAGCCACTCAATTCCATGTTAAAGCAAGATGCTAAGATTGAGTGGAATCCAAAAGAAAAGTAGGCCTTCGAAGAAATAAAAAAAACTATTGCTGAGGCACTAGTGCTAGTCAACCCCGATTACCTGAAGCCCTTCTACATTTATTCCTTTGCTTCAGATCATTTGTGCGCTAGCATCTTGACACAGAAAGACAATGAAGGAAACGATTACCCAATTTCCTTCATGAGTGCTATGTTAAAGGATGTTGAACTAAGGTACCAAAACATGGAAAATAAAGCATATTCTCTTGTCAAAGGAGTCAAGAAGTTCAGGCACTACATCCTGCGAAACAAGGTATTTTCCATTGTTTCTGACCTTGTAGTGAAGACGCTACTAATGAAAAATAAACTAGGAGAAAGATGAGAAAAATGGGTCACCTTGCTGCAAGATTATGACATGGAAATCTAGCCAATGAAATTGGTTAGAGGGAAAGTAATCAACCAAACAATAGCTGAAGCAGCAGCTGGAGTGGGACCCAAGCTTATAGTTTAGCAATATCAACTTGAAGATGTCACCCTAGGGGAGTGGTACGATGATATTGTTTACTACTTATTGAATAACAAGTGCTCACCTCGCTTGCAGGGAGTTCAGAAACATGTTCTTCATTTGAAAAGAAGCAACTACATGTTGTAGGGATCCATACTCTACAAGAGGAACCACAAAGGTGTCTATCTGAGATGCCTTGGTAAAGAAGAAATAGACCAGGTCTTAAAATAATTTCATGAAAAATTTGGCACCGGTCATGGGTCTGGTCTTTCGACTGTAGATCAGATTTTATGAGTAGGATACTATTGGACAATAGTCTTGAAGGATGCTCATAACCATGTTCGTACATGCCATATCTGCCAAACTGCTGCAACAAGAGAAAAGAACGTCGTTGTCCGATTGCAACCAGTCCTAGAGGTGAGGCCATTTGTGCAATGGGGTCTTGAATTCATTGGTCCGGTAAGCCCACCATCTTCTACGGGACACAGGTACATTCTAATTGCCTCTAATTACTATACTAGATGGGAAGAATCCATTACATGTAGGCAATGTACAACAGAGGTAGTTATTAATTTTCTTGAAAGCTTCATTTTGAATCACTTTGGTTGCTCGTATGCCTTAGTATGTGATAATGGCCTTGCCTTTTCCTCGCTCAAATTCACTAGTTGGGCCTTTGATTATGGCATTGCCCTTCAGTTTTCATCCAACTACTATCCCCAAGTTAATGGCCTAACAAAATCCACTAACAAGAATCTCATCAGTGATAAAAAAACTGCTTGATAGGAATCCCAAGGACTAGCATACCTAGCTCCATTTTCCCCTTTGGGTAGATCACACATGCCACAAGGCTACCCTTGGTGATTCACCATTTCACCTCATTTACGGCTTAGATCCTATATTCCCAATCCACCTGAAGATCCCCGCCCTACAATTCATCAATGACTTTTATGAAGAAGGGGATCGTAGAGAAGCTCGCTTGGCTAAGTTGTTACACCTAGAATAAGTACATGACTATGCTATTGAAACTTTTTCCAAACATCAGGGCGTAGTCAAAAGATGGTTCGATCATCGAGCCAAAGTCAAGGCCTTTAGAATTGTTGGCTTAGTCCTATGTTGGGACAAGGCCCATGAGAAGAAAGTGGGACATGACAAATTCAACAAACTCTGGCTTGGCCCCTTTCAGATTGCTAAAATCCTTAGAGATAATGATTTCCACCTTAAGACCTTAACTGGTCAAGACGTCCCTTTGCCTATCAACGGGCAACACTTGAAGCATTATTTCCAAGCTTGATATATTTTTGAGCTGACCCTGTAAACACTTATATATAGGTTAGTTTAGGTTGTTTTGGTTTGCTTTTGTCTCACTACTTTGCATCACTTTCATTTTTTCTCGTTTCCCACCTGTCTTGATTTGATGAGAGTGTCTCTTCATTTCAACTATGGTGGTCGTGCTTGTTCAATGAATGGTTCACTTTTCTACCCGCTCTTAGTGTTCTCTGGCCATATATTCATTCTCAACTATTGGTCTCTGATGGCTACTATAGAATGGCTACCTCATTTGAACTTTGACTTAGAACTCGACCCTTGGTTGAATCCTCCTTTCACGTTCATCTCAGATCTTGCACAAAACATACATTAATTATTTCCAAAGAGTTGTACGGTGGTTGTTATGACCGCTTAGCAATTGAAAAATATTAAGTTTACTCCAGTGACCACTGTGGTTCCGAAACCCATAGTAGGCTTTGGTGCTTACATGGGTGAGAAAAAGAAGAAAGTATTAAAATAAGGATTAAAAGAAAAGAAAAGAAAAAAATTCTGAAATCAAGCAACTCTATGGGTGTGTGGATAACTCTATCGGGGCTATGGATGCCTGGCTGGTAGTAGAGCAATATTCGTGGGCTCACAACGACAACTCCATCAGGGCTATGGATGCCTAACTGGCAGTGGGGCAATGTCTAGGTTAGTTTTGGGGTTTGATGATTCATGTAGCTTTCTTTTTTCAATTAGCTACCGCTTGTCACTGTCCTAAGGGAATAAATTCAATGAACACACACTTCTGATATGTTACATAGGTTGACTCAATTAAGGATCCAATTTTCCTAGTTCACCTTAGGACGTCGAACCCTAGTCTGTGAAACAAGAGATTCTAGGTTTTGAACGAGCATTTATCCTTAGAATGCTCGGGAGCGTTCTCCAATAGAGTCGCCATTTGTTGTTCCTTCAGCACACATGCCCCATTCGGAATGGGGACCCTCTTCCTTTTTCGTGTCATTGAGTCACTTTTTTCACTGCCTCGTTTTGTGTACCCCTATTTTGGTGTTCTTAGTGGTCAATGAACTTTAGGGAAGTCATATTGAGTTGACCATGTTTCCCCCCTTAAATTTTCAAGGCTCTAGGACTTCACGAGGGTCCCTTGGCTGTTTGCCTTTTTTTTTAAATTGGTGTCTTTGGAACTCATCGGGTCCACCCAATCGGGCTGCTCCTAGTGGGTTTTCGTTGCCCCGCGGCCGTTTCAAACAACCCTTCTTCAACAACTTTCTGCTCCGTGGAACCCGATATCCCCAGTGTCATTTATTATAGCTGAGCAATCCAACGATTGGGCACCGACTGCTTTCTGCCTATCGAAGTTTGACCCTCCCGTGGTCGTTTTCAAATGACATTTTACCAACTTTTTGGTCATCATACTATCATTAATTAGGTGCATTTAATGCACCATTTTAGATAAATAGGCCATTTCCAGATGTCATTTTCACCTATCAGTCGATCAGAGAGGAGCCAAAGCTAGCTTCTAGTGCCGCCTTCACACCCGACGAGTGTCACCAATGATTCAAGGAATTTGTTGGTTGTTTCTTGACCTCATTCATTGGATTTGTGAGGTGGGTTTTCCGCTCTATAGTGTTCTTTAATCAACTTGATAACTAGGAATACGAATTCCTCAACTTAAGGATTGGACATCACAACAAGCAACTATAATTTGTCAAAGAACCTCATTTACTTATCAACTCGAGGACGTAGACTTGAAATGGGACAACAAAATATATGCACTAATCACCCTTCCAGACATGCATGATCTCCTAAAATGCTAGAACTCAAAATTTTGGAATTACTTTATTGAACAGCTTGCTTAAAAACTGAAAGGTAAAACTACTCTGTTTCTAGTGGCCACAGGAATAGTCAACAGTGTTGTATTTTTGTTGGCTACAAGAACAAACACCTTAACTTTTACAAAAGAAAGTATAGCTATCCTAACCTACGGAATGAAAGTACAGGGAATTTCCTAAGTGGGCCCCCTTAGGTCATGCCAAAGTAATCAATAGATTAGGTGAAAAGCTCCATAAACTTTATTAATTTAAGGTGAACAAGTACATAGCACAATCCTTCTGAACTATATTTCTGATGCTGAAAAATGTATTACAATAGCAAGTTCTTTTTTCAGCCCATTCTCTGAAGGAGAATGGGATATTTATTGAAAACTAATCCTAACTAATAACCAACCTTCCCTTATAAATCGGGAGGTAGTTATTACATCCGACTAACTTGATTAAAGAGGTGAATGGCAATGCAAGGACTAAGTCAAATTGGTTTGGCAGTCTTAAAGCGCCATCATCCTGGATTTGAGCAATAGCAGGACACCTGGCCTGGATTCTTGGAACATTCTTCTTGCTTGGCGGATAAGTTTGAAACTATCTCCCCATCTTTCACTGTTTGAACCAGTCTTTATAGATTTGGCCTTCTACTCTTCAAGTGGAATTTGAATTCCTTCCTCCAATTGTGGCACCTGCAAAATAACTTGCCATATTTTCTTGGAGAAGAAGGTTAGCTCAACACGTTCATCTTTAAGACAGTCCATTACTTCATTCATTCATTCATTAAGTATTAAACTAAGGCAAACATCGTTTCAGATATAGCTACAGGAAGTTTGGTAGTGGAGGTTGCAGGAAGGTTTTATGATCACAAAAAGCCATAAAGTATTTATCAAAATAATAAAACATTAAAGATAACAATCATGGAACCTTTTATCATAATATATTCACCATATTAAGTCATAAAAAGGTCTATGTTCTATCCCATTATCAGACTGAATGTTTGTTTTTAGCATAATAAAAATAGAAAAGTACTTATGAAAATATGATCAAAATGTGCCAAAGTATTGGCTCATCACTCCCCTCAACCAACTACTTGTTGGACCCTTCAGCAAGTCTAGCATTCTTTCTTTTGGAAAACTCTCTCAGATCTAGACTCAGCTGCTGTCCACATTCACTAGTCTAGAAACTCCAGAAGTGAGCCCTCATTGCTTCTAGTCTTTGCCATCGGTTATCCTCTGAACTCCTGTTGTAAGTACTGTTGTCGCCTTGTATAGCCAATAATGGCCATAGGAGAATGGGCAGTTGCATAACCAAGGGCAACCAATTCTCCTTCCTTGTTCTAGCATTCCTCATGTACCTCTCTGCCCTTCGGGTTGCTGCATACAAAGTATTGGGGGTATGTGGCTCTGCTTTCTTTAACTGAAATAAAGGTGCTCCCATCTGTTCTGAATATGCAGAGTTGCAACATTAAAATCACTATTTATAATTTGAGAATATTGATAAAATACCTCTTGCTTTAGAGGTTCAATCAATGACCTGGCTCTCTCATCTCGCCATAATTTTTTCCAGTCAAAATAAATACCCATGCCATTTCGAGATTCATTTCTCACATACAATGGCATATTCTTTTCATCATGCATATGACTGTCAAATTGTTCCTCTCTGCTGATTTCATTGGTGATCCAGGAAATCAAGGCGTTGATATGAATATCACAAACATAACATAAAGGATTCCATTCCTTGTCCTGGGATACAACTAAATTGTGCAGGTAAAACTCACACAGGAGGTTCCTAATGTGTAGAGGTGAATCCTTGTATGTTTCATAAAATTCCTCAGGGGTTTCCAAAGAAGGGTTCTTCCCTTTCCAGACTCTAATCAGCTGGAAGTTCAAATATAGTTCTTTGAGGTACATGGCATAAACTGGTGAAGGTGCTCGACACTGTAGTAGCTGTGGAACAAGTTCTACCACCTGATTGAGAGTATCAATTAGATTGGCAATTTCCAAATTCTTATTCTGGATTACTCTTTACAGTCTCTCAACTTCAAGTGCATAAGTAGTCTGTTGTTGCTGAAGTTCCTGAAAGCATGCTATTCCTATAGTAAAGTTTGTAACATGGAATGGCGGTCTATGTTTATAGCATATTGCAGGTGTCTCCTGCATTTCTTCAAGTTCATCCACCTTCCCCTGTTCTTCTTCTTCTATTACCTCAGTGTTATGTGATTGCACAAGATTATCCTATCCCAAATTACTACCCTATTGCTGATCTTCCTGGTCAACAAAAATCTCTTCAATTATACCAATGTTTTTATGTTCTTCATCGGCTAGAAACACAACTGGCTCTTCTTCTTTCTTATCACATTCCATACCTTCCTGTAGCTGCTCTGCAATGGCAGCCAACTCACTCAAACCAGCCCCTTCAGGTGTACTCATAATCTCCTCAATAACAGGTTTTTCTTTTCTTAGTTCAGGACTGGAAGGATCTGAAGGTGGTGTGGTAGAAGCAGTATTAAGTGATTGGTGGGCTGCCTTGTTTTGAAGCCTAAAGCTCCTTCTTATGGAGGTAGGAACTGTATTATTCTTTTTGGAAGATTTTTCTGCAGGAACAAAGAAGTTCTCCTTCCGCTTCCTTTTCACAGGTTCAGGGGTTACTACAACAGGTGACTTTCCTTTACTATTTTTGGAAGAAGGCCCAGGAGTTTTAATAGGGCCTTGGGTCGGCTGCTTGGAAGTTCTTCCAGAAATAGGAACATCATCCTATGAATCAGATGATCCCTCAGGGGAGGACATAGCAATAGAGGTCTGGCCTTTTGACTGGGAGGTTTGTTGCTTAAAGGTAAGGGGTTCACCCCTAGGTCCTACATTTTGAATTTCAGGGTTGAATTGGATAGTGAACTCCTCCCAAGTCATCCCTGATGTGTCTTGAACAGATTTCTCAACAAGCAATTTTATGAGGTAGTGGTGGGATACGGAATTAACCCTACCTTTCCTATATTCAGCAGCACTATTGGATAACAAGTTATAAAGGAAGTCGAGAAAATTCATCAATAATCCATGACGTAAATGAGATAAAAGCTTAAAGTGATGAGAATGTAGTACTGAGAATCTACCTTCACAAGTTATGTATTTCATTATATACCCCGCTCGTGGCACCCAGTCCTGAGGTAGACTCATCCTATGCGCACCTTGTTGGTCTACTCGTAGAGGAGGATCATTTGGCTGAGTGAATTCAGCCCTGGCGCGTCTTGCATCTCTTCCCCTGGGATATGGTTCTCTGACTTGGGGTAATCCCATTATTTCAGCAATTCTATCAATTGATGCATTGAATGTTATGCCCCTAACTTTTGCTTCCCCATCTTGAAATGTTATTATGAATTCCTTTGCAATGTCTGTATTGAAAGTACTGAGCTTCAAAAAGTAACCGAGCCACCCATATTGTCTGAATAATGGTACATGCAGCACATCCTGCAACAGGATGTTATGGTTTGTAGGCTCGTGCTGAATCGGCTGACCTCCCATTTCTTTGGTTCTCTGTAATCAAATGCGTTGAAGTATTACTCTCCTGGATTTTACAATAGAACTTCCTGCAATCCAACTAATGAATCCTCTGCAATTCTTCAGCGCTCTACCCCTCCCCTCAACCAAGACTTTTGAACTACTCTTCAAAAGTTACAAAAAAATAGGGAAAACAATATGATCATGCAATTTTTGTTGAAGGAGAGAGAAATCATGGATTAGCGGAATACATCTAGGGTCATTATTGCAGGAAAACTATTTGATTATTGATTACAGTTTCAAATATTGGGGGTAGTAAGGTATGCAAACAATTAGTTGTTGTAGGATAATGAGCTAATGTAGGCAGAGGAAGAATGGTCTGCAAAGAGCATGGATATTTGTTACATTGAGGGTATTTTGTACCATAGTTATTCAACAGGATATTGGATAGTATATCTTTCTCAGTTTGTTGTTCAATGAAAGGCTCTCTGGTAATCATCATTAATTTGGCCACGGAGTTTACTTCCTCTTCTTCTCCCAAATCAGGCCAAACAACCTGTCCAGACTCAAGTTGAGGTTGGGCTGGAGAATATAAGGTAAGCTTCTTTGTGGTATACCCATCAGATATTTTCATGTTACCAGTCCTACAACCTATATAAGCATCAGCAATAGCTAACCATGGCCTGCCTAAAATCATAGGATAACCTCCTAATGATGCTTTCAGAGACAAAATCATGAAATCAGTAGGATACTCCCATGAATCTAGGGTGACAACTAAATCTTCTACTACTCCATCAGGTTTGACAGTTGAATTATTAGCAAGTTGCAAGACTGTAGGTGTAGGTCTGAAATACTTAGTTTTAGTACAAGGTCTTTGGTCATGACATTGATAGCAGTTCTAAGATCGACCAAAGCATTCTTAATTTGAACCCCATTGATATTAATTTCAACAACGGGGCTGCTAGGGTCTGAATATTTTGGGATGGTAAGCTTCCCTAGCATTAAATCAAAGAGTTGACCTAAAACATGAACAGTCTGAGGGTCTTTCTTCTTCCTACCTGGCTTCTTTAGACATACTTCCTTAATGGCCTTGCTGTAAATAGGTACTTCCTTAATTGCTTGAAACAAAGGAATTTTAACACATATATGCTTTAATTGGTCAAAGATATCAAAGGTAGGGTCTTCTTGTTTTTTTACAATTTCACCATCCAACCTTTGTGGGAAAGGAGGCGACAATGTATTAGGTACCTTAGGTAGTGATGGAGTCTGTATTGGCTCATTGGGTTGGACTAGGCCATTGGCATTTTCTTCTTGCTTAATCTCCTCAGATGGTAATTCTGAGATTAGGGGAGGAGATGCTGTAGGCAACACAGTTCCTGAACATAAGTTGATATTGTTCAGGTTGAGAGCATAGGCAGGCTGATTATTAGGATCAGCAAAATAAACTTGTTGTTGCTGCTGCTGGCTATTTGGATTGGGTGCTACTTGAGCAGGTAGTTGGGTTGGATTTGGATTCTAGCTTTGATTGTCTACAAGGGGTGGCATAATTGACTACTGCAGGGGTTGTTGCAAGAAACTAGTGGGTGGATTTGACCATTGTTGGCCTCCTCTCCATTGGTTAGGCTGCTTCCAATTCCCTTGTGGAGGTTTCCACTGATTTTGTTGTGGTGATTGCCAGTTTCCTTGCGGAGGTTGCCAATGGTTTTGTTGAGTGTTTGGCCAAGGGTTATTCCATTGAGGTTGAAAATATGGGCCATAACTTGGAGGGTACTAGTTCTTCCATTGATTATTATATGAACCAAAATTTTGCAAGGGGTCCTGAGGCATACCTTGTCTTGGGGCCCATAGCCTATGTTGAGCAACAAAGAACGCATCTTCCTCTTCGTCAATGGTTTTGAACTCAGTAGGAAGATGCTGCACCTCCAAATTGGCCACTACTTTGCATCTACAGTCCCTCTTCCTCTATTTGTAGTGAGAGCAATATTCAACCAACATTGCATCAGCTTCTTCTTTCTTCCTTCTAGCTTGCATGGTGTCCAGCTGAGTAACAACATCATTTATGATGTCTTTCTTGAAGTCGGACAGAAGATTAGAGAGTTCTCTTTTTGATACACCTGCGCCACTTCCTTTGGCAACAGAGGGTCGAAACCTTCTGCCTTTCTTCACATTTTCCCTAGAGTAATTGAGACATATTGTTTTAATGTCATTCCCATTGCTTTGGGTAATATCTCCTCCAGCCATGAGGTCTAGTGCTTCCATGCAAGTATCATTGACTCCCCTTAGAAAGAGAAGTTTTTTAGACTCCTCATTTAGCTGGTGCTGAGTATTTTTCTACACACTAAACAAAAACCTAGATACATAGTCCTCCAAGGTTTCATCCTCTTTTTGTGACATCTTGAAGAGGTCATCTCCTCTCATATCATTTCCCCTACAATATTCTTTATACTTCCCTAAGAACAATTCCTTCAGTTCATCCCAAGTGGCTGCTACATTGCCTCCTAATCCCATGAACCATCTTAAGGCCGACTCCTTTAAAGTAGAAGGAAACAATTTCATCTTATGGGCTTCAGTAGTATAATCATAACTCCTACATAGGATGTCAAACTCAAACAAGAAGGTATGAGGGTCCTCTATAATCAGGCCATAGAATTTTGGAAGCAATGAAGTAGGGATATTTTTGAGATTATTATTGTCATGCAACTCAGGGAGTGGAAATGGAAAAGTAGGCATTGCCATCCTTGGTGGTGGCCTTGGGTTAGCTCCTGGCTGGTAGACAAAAATGGCCAGTGGATTGTTATGGGGATGCTGGTTATTGAAAGTATGCAGGTTATTCAACTGTGATGTGAGAAAATCAAGATTATCAGGTGCATCAAACAGGTTCAAACTACCCTCTAAGGAAGAAGAAGATGAAGTGACAAGGTCCTGACTGGCATCCAAATATGGTTCTTCTGGGACAATTTCTAGGTCAATCTCTGGGTTGTTTTCTTGGATATCTAAAATTCTAGGAAGGAATCTTCCAAATTGGTCTCTTCTTCTAAGCATACAGTAAAAAGTAAATCTAACTATGGAAAAATGCTGGAATAGTGAATTTTGATCTAAATTCTAGGAATAAAACTTCAAGCTACCTGCTAGCATACCTGCAATAGGTTTTTTTTAGTTTGACACCATCCCTGACAACATCGCCAAAAATGTAGTGTTCTTTAATCAGCTTGATAACTAGGAATATGAATTCCTCAACTTAAGGATTGGACATCACAACAAGCAGCTATAATCTGTCAAAGAACCTCATTTACTTATCAACCCGAGGACGTAGACTTGAAATGGGACAACAAAATATATGCACTAATCACCCTTCCAGACATGCATGATCTCCTAAAATGCTAGAACTCTAAATTCTGGAATTACTTTACTGAACAACTTGCTTAAAAATTGAAAGGTAAAACTACTCTGTTTCTAGTGGCTACAGGAACAATCAACAATGTTGTATTTCTGTTGGCTGCAGGAACAAACACCTTAACTTTTACAAAAGAAAGTATAGCTATCCTAACCTACGGAATGAAAGTACAGGCAATTTCCTAAGTGGGCCTCCTTAGGTCATGCCAAAGTAATCAACAGATTAGGTGAAAATCTCCATAAACTTTATTAATTTAAGGTGAACAAGTACATAGCACAATCCTTCTGAAATGTATTTCTGATGCTGAAAAATGTATTACAATAGCAAGTTCTTTTTTCAACCCATTCTTTGAAGGAGAATGGGCTATTTATTGAAAACTAATCCTAACTAATAACCAACCTTCCCTTATAAATTGGGAGGTAGTTATTACATTCAACTAACTTGATTAAAGAAGTGAATGAAAATGCAAGGACTAAGTCAAATTGGTTTAGCAGTCTTAAAGCGCCATCATCCTAGATTTGAGCAACAATAGGACGCTTGGCCTGGATTCCTGGAACATTCTTCTTGCTTAGCGGATAAGTTTGAAACTATCTCCCCATCTTTCACTGTTTGAACTAGTCTTTATAGATTTGGCCTTCTACTCTTCAAGTGGAATTTGAATTCCTTCCTCCAATCGTGGCACCTGCAAAATAACTCACCATCTTTTCTTGGAGAAGAAGGTTAGCTCAAAATGTTCATCTTTAAGACAGTCCATTACTTCATTCATTCATTAAGTATTAAACTAAGGAAAACATCGTTTCAGATATAGCTGCAGGAAGTTTGGTAGTGGAGGCTGCAAGAAGGTTTTATGATCACAAAAAGCCATAAATTATTTGTCAGACTAATTAAACATTAAAGATAATAATCATGGGACCTTTTATCATAATATATTCACCATATTAAGTCATAAAAAGGTCTATGTTCTATCCCATTATCAGACTAAATGTTTGTTTTTAGCATAATAAAAACAAAAAAGTACTTATAAAAATATGATCAAAATGTGCCAAAGTATTGGCTCATCATGCCCCATGAACCACATCGTTTTTTCTTTGATTCCCTACAAAAGTGATGAATTTAATAATTAACTACAGCCGACCAAGGCACACAAAACCCATATCATGAAATCTTGATAAAACTCAAACTGGATCCATATGCCAACTACGAGACTAGCACTCTCTGCCATTGTTCTTCGGCTAGGGCTTTCACCTCCTTTGAGCCCGCGACCACCCTTTTCGTTGCCTCCTACCATAGAAAATAAAGCAAACTTTAAAATGGTGAACTTCGTCAGGCCCGCTTTTGGGGGAGGACCCCTTCCTTAGCCGTCTCAAACTTGGTTAAAATGAACGAAATGAAATGATAGGCCATCATCATTCTCAGGCCCCCAGGCATGAAGTTCCTCACATGGAGTGCCTTTTGGCTTTGCCATTTAACACGGCTAGTTGCTAATAGCCTCCCGATGGCCGGGTCCCATAGTGTCGATCACCCATAAACTCAAGCCCTTGGAAATTCCAAGTCTTGATCCATTCCGGGTCCCACCTCGTGGACATCTACCCAGGGAAGTCCATGGGTGATTTTCCATCCCAAACAACTTTCATCACCCATCCTCCCGACCTTCAGATCACAGGCTTGACTTTGCTGACCAACTTCCATTCGCCCTCCCAAAAGGACCAAGTACCAACCCCTTTTCGGGCCTCGCATCACGGACTTCAATCCGTGGGCCGCTGTGAAGAATCCACCGTCTTCAACGGCTTTTGATGTTTAGTGTTCTGCCCTTCAAGTTCCAACCCCTCCACGGCTATTTAAATGCAAAATGCAAATATTCAAGTGCCAAGTTTGAAGTGGGTCTCTTCCATTGGGTCGCTGTCACCGGGGCTCTATCTTGACCCTGTCATGCTAAACAAAAAACTGTCCCTATCCGCCCATTGTCTGAAACCTGACCTCCCCTTTGCCTCTAAAATTTCAAATGATAAATCAATAAAGTCATGGCCTTCCACAAACTCGACATCGTGGGTTTCCCCTGGTGGGCCACTGTGCCTTGATTGCCATTCCAAACAACCAACCTCTCATGGACTTATGCATCCTTCGGCCTGTATATGTCTGTCATTCTCTAACCCCATAGGTCCCACATTGTGGGATTCCGTATGCGGAAGTCTATCATTCAACGCTGTCTGTTTTTGTTGCCCCCAAAATGGCTGCCAGCCCGGGGAAGTCTGTATGCATGGGCCCACACTGCCCAATTTCCTCCAAACAAAAGACAAAGGTAATATTTAGAGGATTTCTATGATCTTTAAAGTATAAATTATTTGATCTAACGTTGTTTTGGAGGATCTTGGCTAACATTCCTCATATTTTATGCTTGAATCATTTACTGCTCCTTTGGTCGCAGGATATATGGAACCATCTGTCGAATTCTCAGGGGTGGACGTAGAGAAAGACAAAGGAAAGAAAATCACAAAAGCACCTAGAGGCAAGGAGTATAAAGATTAGATGAGGTACAAGTTCCAAGGGGTGCCCCTCAACTCCAAGATCACCACAATATGGAAAGAAATCTAGGACACATAGATATAGATGAGTTCAAACAAAGAATCAGACTCAATCCCAAAACAAAAAATGCCAGAAAAATCAGAAGCAGTGGATTGGCCAAGGCTACAGGATTCCCACTAGCTCTCGTAGCTCCCAAACTTGTAATGGCCTGTAGAGAGGCGTACCAAGAAGACAACAAAATAATAGTTGACAAAGATGGGAAAATATTGGTTGACTTGTCCACCGAGTTAATCGTAAAGACCTTTCACATTCCTAGCTTCAAAGAGATGGAGCAGACACCGAAGGAGTATGGTAAGCAGTTGTGGGATGAAGATCCCCTTAGATGCAAAAAACTAATCAATCAATATTGGTTGAAAGAAAAGAGGGGTAGTGCCAATAAAGCACCCCAAGAGCTCTTCCTAAGAGACTTTTATGAAGATTACCATGAATTGGTAACTCTTCTGAGTAGAGTAATGGGTCTTCCCACTACAGCCTTCTTTCAAGACTAGATGTTCTATTTTATTGAAGAAATCCTCTGAGGAGACACCTATTTCTATTGGGTTGGAATGATCAGCGATTACTTGCATGAGCAGTTTGTGGCGGTAAAGAAGACATCAAAGTTCTATATGACATCATACCTTGTATATCTGCTTGCTAACCATGCCCAATATAGGGGTCTATTTACAACACCAAATCCAAATCCACAAACAGTAGTAAAAGTGTATGACAAGTACCCTCAACTTCAGTACAAAAATTTCAAGAGGGACTACTGTAGGGTTAATGACGCCTTCACAGGCCACATCATCAGGTGACCCCGAAAGGAGAGTCTCACATAGTTCCAATGCCTTCATTCACCAGTTCGGCTTCTTGTTCATACAATTTCTGAAGCTCACTTACATCCGAGCCAAGGGTTTCTTTGAGAAACAATACAAGTTGCCCCAATACCCAAATGACCAGATAATATTACTTGAACTCTCACAACACTTGCAACAAGCACACACCCTCTTGAGCGAAAAACACAGAGCAGGTATCCCTTATCCCCTCACCTTTGGCCAAGGGATGTATGAACTTCACACATCCCTATGTGCGGAGAACTCTGATAAGGATTTGAATGAATATAACCTAAGGATGTACACTGCTCGACTGCGGATGGATCCGTATGGAAAATTTAGGAAAATGGTTGGATTAGAATATGCCCACCTACACAATATTGAAGACTTTTGGGTGAATTGCAGTGATGCCAAGGAGGTGTGTATGCAGTAGTACATGCACATGATGAACTGCTTCATCAAGACAGTGAAGTTGTTTCTAATGTTGGATCAGATGTCTGAAGATGAGAACACGATGGTAGATCCAAGATATAATGTCATTGCCAACCTACCGATACCACTAATTGACTGGAATGAAGAGGAGGTTGATGACCTCGATATTATTACAAAGCCTGTTGAGGTAAGTACCAGACAATGGATTGATGGGCAGATTGCTCAATTGAAGCCATAAGGGATAGCCCTAACATACACATAATTCAAGGATCCGCATAAGGATGAAACTGATGATGCCTCTGTCGATGCTACCCCAGCTGCCCCAATTGGAGAGACCTTGGTACCTCCCCCAAATACATCGTCCAAAATGAGGAAGGAAGTGGTTGAACAACAACTCAAATCTAAGGAGTCTTCAGGGAAGGTTCTAGAGGTTGGGACTTTAAAGAAGTCAAAGAAGTTGGGAAGTTTCACAGGGATGACTACTATTCAGGAGGACCCGCTCCATGAGGGAGAGGAGCAACCAAATTCCTCACCTATTAAACTTGTTGGCCTGACTATAATTGCTGCTACTACTATCACTACCCCACCTATCTCACGAGCAATATTTTCCACCTCTCTGCTCGCGGTGGACATTTTCGTCCACCTGGCTTCTACCTCTCCTATGGCACAAGTTATAACTGTGGATTCTTCATTTGCCACTACTTCCCTGCTCTATTCCTCATCCATGTCTCCCACTTTGTCTCTTCCAGCCGCCACTACCAAAACCATAATGCCCGTTGTTGCCCTTCCAAAAGCTTTCACTAAATACATGCAGAACATGCCCTCTGACCTTTTTTGGATGTTTGCAAATCTCGCAGTGCAGGCTGCCCTAGCTAATGCCATAACTGGTCTCCCTGTCCCTCCCCCTCCTATTGAGCCCCCTTCGATGGAAGCTATGATGCAAATCTTTGAAGAATTGGACAAACAACATAAGGAAGCAAGCAAGAAACTAGAGGAAGAAGCGGATGACTACCATGAACATCCTATATATCAGCACCTCATGATCGATGAAATAGTCCATGAGGAAAAGGAAGTACAATCCTCTAAGGAAGATGGTGAAGAGCCAGATACCAAATACATTGTGGAGACTGTTGAACCTTAGCTCGAAAAAGAGTTGGCTCAACAACTCGAGGATGTTGGGGAGGAAGTTGAAAAATAGCCCACCATGGAAGAAATAAATACTTCTGAAGAAATGGAGGACACTAAACCTCTGACAAAGGAGCAAGATCAAGGGCTCAAGCATGATGAAGAGGATAAGCCTGAAGAAGAGGCTAAAATAAGAAAAGGGACCCTAAATTAGAACATCATGAGGAACATGGACATAAGCAGGATGAAGAAGAAGCTTTCGAATGAGAGGACAACCCCAAGAAGAATATAGCCACTAAGTCCCCAAGGAAAGTAATTGTAGTTGTCTAGGATTCAGATGAAGAAGGGGAAAAGCTAGAACAATAAACCTCAGGAAAAAAGACATTGCAAATCTAGGACACCCATGAACAGGAAGGTGATCATGAATCGCCAAAGAGGAAAGCTTAGATGCCCGAGTGGCTCGAGAAGCAATTAGAAAAGAAAGCTTCGACCCTAGTGGATCTGAAGGAAAGGCTAGAGGCCATCTTGGCTCGAGGCCAAATCAACACCAAGAGGAAAAATAATTTGAAGGTCAGATCCTAGCTGACCATGGATGCGTCCAGATCAAAAACAATACAGATTGCCACCCCAGTGATGGGTGAGGAAGGGGTGAGCTACAACATCTCTACTATTGACTTAGGGACAACAACAAGAGAGAAAAAGATTGACCACCTTTAGGGATCCGTCGCCACTATTGTGCACCAGATGAACAAGGATAAGACCTCCAAGAAGGAGTTAAAGGAACAGGTGGCACATCTAATGAAATTTATTCAACAATGGTCCTCAGCTAAAGAGCTCCCTACCACATCAATGGCTACCCCATTACTGCTATCAGAGGAGCATATTAGCACACTTGGAAAGAGAAAGAGTTGGACCAAAGCCATTGAGGATTGGCTCAGACAGGTCCTTTAAAATGGGAACATGGGCATTGGACATGCTGTTAGGACAACAAACAAATTCTTGGAGGTACATAAATATCTTGGGGATATAAAGAAAACCTGTATTGACATTCCAGAGATATATAGGATCACAAATCCTAAAATTGAGGCAATCCTCAAAATGCCCAAGAAAATGGTGAAGAAAGAGCTTGCTCTGGTGGAGGGTGATTTTTGGCTCGTGGAAAATTGGATATTGGGCCTCGATCATAGGAAAGAAATATTAGAGCGAGTGCTTCATGAAGTGGAGCAAGATCTTGATTGGGTTAAGGAAATTAGAATGACATGTGAGGAGTACATCTTAAGTTAATGACAGATTTTGACATGCCTTATGTTGAAATAGATCCAGAGAAGATAAAGTATTACTTCCATAAGAAGATGGAGAATGGAACCATGGGCAAGCTCACAATAGATTTCATGGGATTTTTTGCTTGTGCCTTCACCCAATCAGAACAGATAGCACAAAATACAACTAAATGTGATAAATATTGGGAAACACTCACCCACCGATCCAAGAAACTGAACTTCCAAGTGCTTCAATCTAACATCTTGGAATGGGACAAGCTTCATCCTTTGATTGGAAAGTTTGTGGAATATGATACATTGAAAAAGGAGGCTAGAAATCCTATTATTGAAGATGAGTTTCTCACTGTGTAGCTGTAGCCAAAAGAGAAAACAACAATCTACTAAAAGACAAAAGAGTTGCAGTGCTGCCACAAAAGACACAATAGACAAGAAGACAAGGATGTAATTTTAAATTATTATATATTTGGGGGTAGGTGAATCCCTAATGTAAAATGAATTTGGGCCATACAATGAAAGTAAATCTTGGCCATTCATTTCACTTTTTGAAAACTATAAATAGAGGGTTTCCTCTCATTTTCAAGAGAGAGTTGAGTTGTTCTAAAGGCATGCTTTTGGAATATTCATATAAATTCATTGACTTTGGTGGATTCTTGATTTCCTTTGCATGTTTCTTGATTCTTCTCCTCTTAGTAAATTTGATTTTCTTTACTTTGTTGTTCTACGTGCTTTAGTTTGTTCTAGTAGATTAGTTAGATGTTGTTCATTGATGTTGAAGATTGTTAGGGTGTTGAACTCTTCCTAGTTCATAATTTTGGTTGCATATTGATGATATACAATTGTGCAAAGTTAGTCTGAACTTATGTTATCACTGCACTAAAACTCATCTCTTTATTCATGTTTATGGTGAATGAAAAGATGAAATTTGTAGTCCCTAGAATATTGCACTAGTTTCATGATACTATTGATTCCCTTGGTTAAATGGAAGTGAGTCTTGGGAAGGCTGGCCTGCTATAGCAACCTCCATTATTATTGTTCATTTCTAGTTTCACATCCGAGAACCTCTTCTCTTCCCTGCCCTTTTCCTTTAAAAAAAAAAAACCTATGCTAAGGTTCATTGCACATTGTAAAGCCAAATCTAAAGCTGAAATAGGAGTTCAAGGCTATTGTTCAAACCTTCAACAATTGTGCAAGCCATTTCATATCTTCGAAACTCCATTAAAAGATCCAATTCCATTCCAACCCACTTTCCATAAGTTTTCCTTGTGATTACCAGGGAAAACACATCAACGGCTGATATATTCCAAGCATTGTCATTACCTGACACCCGAGAGACCTTGGGGTTGTAATTTGTAACTTGTTTTCAGATTTCTACCTTTCAAGAGAGGTAGCATACTTGTGTGCTACCTGTGTTGAGAAGGTGCAAAAACACCCATCAACACCCATGTCATATGTACTTCATTGCCCCTTAAATTTATTTGTGATAATCCCATTCTAAAAATTAATTTAAACAAAATAATTATACAAGTTGAATATTATATAAAAATTACTCTAGAGGTTGAATATATAGATTTTAGATTATGTGTAAGTACATTTTACATGCATATCTACTAAGTGGCTATAACTACCTCTAAAAAAATTCATCTACTCTTAATGCTTTGATGGATTTCCATGCCATGTTCCAAAGCTCCCATTTGGTACAAGTTGGGAGGATGTTGGCAAAGGTTGTAGAGTTTGGATTTACACTTGCTAATAAATTTGGTTGGAAGTTTCTAAAAAAAATCAAAAAATCCAATTTGTTCATATCTTATGATGAGGGCATTCCATGAGAACAGTGTACTTTGAGACATTGTGTTGAAAATTTAAGGTTGCTTGTTTATGCTTCCACATTCTACATATCCTATAATCATGGAATTTTATAAAAAAAATCTTGGAGTTATTCTATCAAATAGATTAAGAGCCTTGTATATGCTTCAAAATTTTGCATACATATTTACCTGTAGGAAAGGGGGATTCACTACTCACGAGTTTTCTTCACTCAAAGGGCCTCAGGGGGTTAACATCCCTAAACTACCTCAAAGGACAATGATGTGAGTTCTAGAACCAAAAAGAGCAAGCCACGGAGATTCTCTGGACAAACCGACAAGCTCTCGGCCAAAGGACGTCAGCACAAAATGTGGACGACAACGTGGCACGCTGGCATCCCAAAGGTGCGCTGGCATCTTGTATGGACCAGGGAGCAAGTTTATCACATAAAATGGCTAAGCAACTACTTCTACTCTGATTAATGAGAACTTCTAGAATGTGATAAAGTAACAAAATGTAATAGAACTAAGATAAAGCGAAATAGAAGTGGCAAAGATAAGGAGAAGAAGAAAAAGGAAATGCTTATGAATGTGCGGGTGATGAAGCCTCTAGCTCATGAATGTCTTCAATACCTACACACAAGAGAGAGAGATAGAGAGAGAGAGGGAATGTTGGGGTTGTATAGGGGTTTGCCTTAGTCAAACCCCCGTTTTGGTGTTCCCATCTCTATGGACAACCATATAGATAGAGAGAAAAGTAGAAATGAAGTAAACACAAAATCACTACAAAATGTCTTATGCTACTCAACCAAATAATAGAGGAGAGGAGTGAAATCTTACGACCTCCACCCAAAGTGCTCAAGGCTAGTGGGGGAGAAAATGAGAGGAACTCAAGCCTCTGCTGCCGTGGTGTTTCATTCCACACTTTCTCTATTGAAGTGATGGAGTGTTGATGTTGTTGCTATGAAGTGTAAGGTGTTTGTGAAGAAGTTGCTTGGAGCTTGTGAAGAGATTGTGGAAGAGATGATGAAGAGCTAAGAGAGGGCTCAGGGAGAGCTAGAGAATGAAGGGATCCAAAATGAATGAAGAAGAGGTGTATTTGAAGAAGGAGATGAAGGAAACAGTCATATTCGGTTCGGTCAACCAAAGAGGGCATTACAAGGTGAATCCCAATAGGAATGGTAATGCCTTTGCAGGCTCCAAATGTGGGAATCTGTTAGGGATGTAAGTGAACCGCATGGACATCTACGCACCGTGTGGGCATCCTAAACAAAGACACTCCCACCGACACATAAAGCAAGTGCCAAGTGTGATGCGAGCAATAGGCTTGTGTTGAATTAAGCCTCTGCATTTGGTTTTCTAAGGTGAGGGAAGGTAAAAGGGGAATTTTCCTAAGGGGTGAAAATTCGCTCCTATAAATTTTGCCCCCACTTTAGCAAGCACGAATACTAATGAGTGCTTTGGTAAAGTAGATTGAAGAAGTAGTAGAGTAAGAAAGACCTACACAAGATGACAATGTTAGAATAAAATCCAAAGGATTCAAGTCAGCAAAGTAAAAGAGACCTTGATGTATAAGGTGTCTTAGTACTATGTGTCATCCCCAAATTAAAGACACTAACACATAGAAGAATCCCGAGATGAGGAAAGAAAGGGCATATACTTAGGATGAAGAAGACACAGATCTTCGATCTGGTATATACAGGAATTTAAGAATGAAAGAGTGATAAAAGCAATCCCTGCTCAAGGAGGAAGACCCGTACCACCAAGTAAAAGTGGTAAAAGCAATCCCCACTCAAGGAGGAAAACCCGTATCATAGAGTAAAAGTGATAAAAGCAAAACTTTCTTTAGAGTAGAGACTGTATCACCAAGTAATAGTGATAAAAGAAAAACCTGCTTTGAAGTAGAGCTTGTATCATAGAATAAAAGTGATAAAAGGAAACCCACTTCAGACTAGAGCTTGTATCACATAGTAGATAGTCATGCAGACCATCGTTAAGTTGCAAGGCTTTCAAAGGGATCCCTCGGGAACCCTTCAAGAGGAAGGAAGGTCCACTCAAGGGATGCGTTGTTTGAAAAGTAAACTCTAGTCAAGCTACCCCCAAGCTAGACGTAAAGGTAGGTCTAGTCGGGTTACCCCCAAGCTAGATGCAAGGAATGTAAAGTAGATCTAGCCAGGTTGCCCTTGAGCTAGATGAAAAAATGTGAAACAGGTCTAGTCTGGTTTCCCCTGAGCTAGATGTAAATATATGAAGTAGGCCTAGTTGGGCTGCCCATGAGCTACACCCAAAGATGTGATTTGAAGGAGAAAATATTTCAAAGAGGTCCCTCAAGAACCCTTCAAAAGATAGAGGGGGGCACTCAAGGGATGCTACATTCAAAAGACATAGAGAGAGAGAGGAGGTCCTTAAGAAGGATGCACATCTCCAAAACATGTTATCACTACCCCCAGCATATAGGGGAGGAGAACTATGCCATATAATTAGAACCTGATAGAGGTGGACCTCAATATCACTTGTCATGTGAAGAAAAGGCAGGTGCATCACTAGGCACCTGAATCATGAAGTTGTTGTATTTTATCCTTCAAGGCCTTATATTCACTAGTGGAATGGCCAAGCACTCAATGGACCTATGCACAAAATATATTTTTTGTTTATCATGTTTATGAGATTTATTACGTGTAGGAGGAGGAAGAGTAATCAAGCGGGCTTTAAGGAGCTGCAATAAAATACATTTTTTCTCAAACAAAGGATAAGGAGCAGGAAGCAGCCCTTTCTCTTGTGAAGAAAAGCTTGATTTCTCACAAGAAGAAGAAGACACGAAGATAGAAGACAAAGGAGGATAGACCAATCTGTAAGAACGAGGCTGAGCGGACATCACGTCAACATTCAACCATGGTTTCTGCTCAGATGGTCTATTCGAGAAACCAAGCCCCAAGTTATGCTTATGGCACAAATTCTATAGGGACCTGGATGCCTTGCTCATTATGCCCACAACCTTTATGCTCATAACCATACTTAGAAATGATCTTAAAGCTAGGGCCATAACGTGTTTTCTAAAGGAAGAAAAAGGGGACAGTGCAAAATACCTCCCTAACACTAATACAATAGAGGAGAGGAGCAAAAACATGTTCTAAAACTTCTTAAAAACTTCTGAGATGAATACATACAACATAAAAGAGATAACATAAAAATATGCATTAACAGATTGACAAGTATTTACGTGGGAAAACCTTTTAAGGTAAAAAACCCACCACACCAAGCAAAGACAATTTGTATTACAGTAATAAACAAATTACATACAAAGTTCAGTCTTCACTCTCTGATAATTAGCTCATAGCAACACTCTAGTTTTACTCAATGTTACAATTCTCATAGCATACAATGAAATTACCACACTACTTGACTTAGTTTACTACTTTCTAAGAACCATCACCTTTTTGGTTTACATATAAAATAATGTAATCGACTATCAAGTCTTACATTTGCATTCAATATTCCAACCAATCCCATGACTTGATCCATGCTACATTGTCCATCCAAACAAGTAACCAATCTTCACAGATTGCACCAGGCCACCCAGGCATTTATTTCATGCCTTAATCGATTCTGTCTCTAGCTGAAACTTGGCCTGCAATAAATGCCTTTTACCTTTTTAGTCTTCTGCCAATTGGATGTTTGGAACTTGCCTCATGTCGCCACCTTATTCATTTGATGCTTTGACCTCGAGTCAAACTCAGTCAAACTTGGTGTGAGCTCATACTATCTCCACCGCGCCACTGCTCTGAGCTCTCATACCCACCGTGGCATGGCAGTGAGCCCACTTGACTCACTCTCGACCTTTCCCGTGTTTCCGCTGAGCTCCCCAAGTCTCCTCGCGGTGTGGCGATGACGGCCAGGTAGACTGCAGGCAGTCATATCGCGCTACTGGACCCTGACCGCCAACCTTCTATGACAAGGCGGTGACCGCTCGCCCAAACTACTAACAGCCAACCATGCTACTGTAGAGGCTACCAGACCAACCCACGGTAGGGCGGTGACCGCCAGTGGTCAACCGTGCTATCGTGGAGGCTGCCAGGCCACCCCGCGATAGGGCGATGACTGCCTTGGAAGATCACCAATGGTCACACCATGGCCACCGTGGTGACCTAGATCATCGCCCATAGTGTGGCAGTAGCCAGCATGACAAACAGTTAGCTACCTACCATGGCTGCTACACTGAGGGAAGACACCACACGCGATAAGGCGATGACTGCCAGTCCTCTCACCAGAGTACCACCAAGGCATAAACAGACCGTCGCAATAAAGCGGTAATTGCAGAAATGATGCATTTTTCGCAAAATATTTTTCTGATAGAGGCACAAGACTGGAAGTTGAGACATAATTTCCCAACAAGCTCCCACTTGGCGAAGACTTCCAGCTTCCTCTAGACTTTGAAAAAATTACTGTCGATCATAGGCCCCAAGGCCCATCGATTTTGTGCACCATCTGAACTTGTTTGTGCTTGCTGGCTTTGTTAATGCATCTGCAACATTCTTCAAAGTGTCAAACTTTTCAAGACAAACCTTTCCATCTTCAACCATGTCCCTCATGAAGTGATATTGCACATCAATGTGCTTTGTCCTGGCATGAAAAGTCAGGTTCTTTGCCAAACAAATGGCACTCTGACTGTCACAACAAATAGTAATCTGCCCTACATTAAAACCAATATCTGAACACAAACGACTCAGCCAAACTACTTCCTTGAGGGCATGAGTGGCTACCATGTACTCTTCCTCAGTAGTGGATAAAGCAACTACAACTTATCGCTTGCTCATCCAACTAACTGCTCCACCATTTAACATGAACATGTATCCACTGGTGGATCTCCTGCTACCAATGTCCCCTGCCCAATGAGAATCAACATATCCACAAATTCTGAGTGTTTTCTGTGATGCAACCAAACTTCCATGGTAACACAAAGCATACTCTGAAGTCCCCTTCAAATAACTGGACACTCTCTTCACAGCATCCCAATGTGATCTTCTCAGATTTTCCATAAATCAGCTGAGAACTCCTACTGCTTGGGCAATGTCTGGTCTTGTATAGACCATTGCATACATTAAACTACCAACAACACTTGCATACGACACCCTTTTCATGTCCTGCACCTTAGTAGCAGACTTTGGACAGTCTTCAACAGATAGTTTTATTCCCTGCATAATTGGAACAACTAGCTTCTTACAGTCATACATACCAAATCTCTCAAGAACCGTATTGACATACTTACTCTGACTTACCCAGAGCTTTATGCTCGGTATGTCCCTGGTTATCTCCATTCCCAGAATATACCTTGCTACACCTAGATCTTTCATTTCAAAGTTTGCAGAGAGTTGAGATTTAAGATCAGAAATCATAGACTTGCTATTTCCTATGAACAACATATCGTCCACGTACAGTGTAATAGTAAGAACACGATCATTTTCAGATTTATAATAAACACAATCATCTGATTTTGATCTAAAAAATCCCATAGATAACACAAACGTGTCAAATTTTTGGTACCACATTCTAGGATACTGCTTCAAACCATACAGAGATTTCTTTAACTTACAGACCAGATTTTGTTTACCTTTTTCAATGAAGTGCTCAGACTGGGACATATAAATTTCTTCTTCCAGCTCACCATGGAGAAACGTTGTCTTCACATCCATATGCTCAATTTATAAATCATACACAACTACCAATGGCAATAGAAATCTGATAGATGTCAGCTTTGCTACAGGGGAAAAACTCTCTCCATAATCAATTCCCTCAATCTGGGAAAATCCCTTTGCAACCAATCTTGCCTTATACTTCTCAACATTGCCATCAATACAAGTCTTATTTTTGAATGCCCACTTATAGCCAACAGGCTTTCGCCCTTTAGGCAAAGGTACGAAAACCCAAGTTTCATTCTTCTTCAATGAATCCATTTCTTCATTCATGGCTTCCAGCCAAGAATTTGAATCAGATATGTTGATTGATTTTTTTACAGTGCTAGTAATCAAGGCATAGGCACAGTTTGAATCTAACATTGAGAAACCATACCTATCAGGTTGCCACTTTTCTTGTGTAGATCTTCTTACTAGCTGAGCTTGTGGTTCTTCATCATCAGAACTCTCAGAGTTACTTGAACTCTCCTCAGTTTCAGGTACACCATGCAACTCTTCCTTTTCTAGAGTTTGAGGAATCTCAACTACATCATTCTTTTTTTTTTTTTGATCTGTCTCGAGCTATTGATCACGTACTGAAGGTTTCAGCTCATGAAATATCATGCTTCTATTGTACAAAACCTTCTCAGTAAAAGGGTTCCAAATCTTGTATCCCTTCACACCAATGCCATAGCCGATGAGGATACATTTAACAGCCTTGTTATCTAGCTTTGATATTTTCTCATTTGGCACATATGCATATGCCTCACAACCAAACACATGAACATGCCTCAGAGAGGGCTTCTTACCAGGCCATGCTTCCAAAGGTGTCTTATCAACAAGAGAAGAGCAAGGAGAACGATTTACCAAATAACATGTTGTAGCCACAGCCTCAACCCAGAACTTCTGCTCTAGACCAGCACCACTCAACATACTCCTTGCCTTTTCCATCAGCGTCTTGTTCAACCTTTCAACAACTCCATTCTACTATGGAGTATAAGGTGTTGTTTTATGCTTTTTAATTCCATGATCTATGCAATACCTTTCAAAATCTGCAGAACAAAACTCATCGCCATTGTCTGTCTTCAAACATTTAATTTTCCTTTTAGTCTGATTCTCTACCAAAGTTTTAAATTCTTTAAACTGACTGAACACTTTTGATTTACTTTTAAGAAAGTATACAAATTCCCTTCTCGAACAATCATCAATAAAAGAAACATAATATCTAGACTTTGATAACGAAGGAACATTAACTAGACCAAACACATCAGAATGGACATAATCTAGTATACCAGAAGATTTATGAGGACTCGAGTAAAATGACACAGTGTTGTTTTCCATAGATACAGTGTTCGCAAAAATTGAACTCAAGGTTACAATCATCAAGCCCTTCTACAAGATTTTTATTCTTCAAGGTTTTTAAACCTTTCTCACCTATGTGACCAAGTCTATGATGCCACAACATAGTCTTCTCTACTGGGAGTTTTACCTCCAAAGCATTTGCAGCTAGAGAAGTGTCTTCACCTTTCTCTACAAGGACTGGTCTACATGACTCTATAGAGGCATTGTTACATTGAATAGGATGTGCATCCAACTTATACAGAGTGCCAGTACGAACACCCTTGCCCAGTACCATTGCACCTCTAGCCATTTTATATCCTTTACTTGAGAAAGAAACTTCTACACCAACATCATTTAAATTACTGACAGAAAGAAGATTACGAGCTAGACTTGGTATGTGCAGTATGCCACCAATCCCTTTGACTCTACCATCAGGAAACTGAATTCTAACTCTACCTCTACCAATGATCTCCAACATTGAATCACTTGCTAGGTACACCTTTCCACCATCATATTTCTCATACTTGGAGAACCATTCTCTATGGGACGTCATGTGAAAGGATGCACCCAAATCAACCAGCCAGATATCATTTGATGCCTAAGTTTCCAAGGCTACAATGAAGGCATCTGCATCACTATGAGAAGAGTCATTGTTTGAAGTATTCTTCTTCTTCTTCTCCTTACAATCATTTCGGATATGACCGGGATGCCCACAATTCCAACATTTCACCTTGGAATTTTTACCAAGAGACTTTGATCTCCCTACAGATTTGGATTTTGACTTCTTGTCTTTCTTCTTTCCTTTCTCCTTTGGTCTACCTCAAACAACAAGAGACTCTTTGGCCATCTCAGAAGACTTCCTTCACATTTCTTTAGACATAAGTGAAGCAACCACGCCATCCATCTTGAATGTAGTTTTCGTGCTTCCAATAGCCATCACTAGATGATCCCAATTGTCAAGTAACGAACACAACAGGAGGATGCAATGATCCTCCTCAGCCTTTACACCTACAAAAGCTAGTTGAGTAACACTCATGTTAAACGAGTTCAAATGGTCTGCAACAGATGCACCTTCTTCCATCTTCAAGGAGTACAACTTCTTCCTCAGGAAAAGCTTATTTAACAGAGACTTTCCTTGATAAATATCACCAAGCTTCTTCCATAATGAAGTTGCAGACTTCTCCTCATGGACATTCAGGAGTACAGAATCGGCCAGACTCAGTCTAATCAAACCTCTTTCTTTTCTATCAGCAAGGTCCCAATCCTCTTGTTTCATAATTTGTGGCATAGTCCAGACACTGCTACCTAGAGGTCTCTATCCACAAGAAAGTCTTCCATTTTGAGTTTCCATAACTCAAAGTTGCTGCCATTGAATTTTTAAATCTCTACTCTACCTAATGTACTCACCATCTCAAACAGAAACAAGTTTTAACAATGCAAGACTCCCATAGGAACAATATTAGCACAAAAAACTGACCTTTCAATCAAGGATAACACGACTGGCTAGGCTCTGATACCACTTGAAGGGAGAAAAAGGGGACAGTGCGGAATACCTCCCTAACACTAATACAATAGAGGAGAGGAGCAAAAATAGGTTCTAAAGCTTCTTAAAAACTTCTGAGATGAATACATACAACATAAAAAAGATAACAGAAAATATGCATTCACAAATTAACACAAGTATTTACGTGGGAAAACCTTTTCAGGTAAAAAACCCACCACACCAAGCAAAGACAATTTGTATTACAGTAATAAATAAATTACATACAAATTTCAGTCTTCACTCTCTGATAATCAATTCACAACAACACTCTAGTTTTACTCACTATTACAATGCTCATAGCATACAATGAAATTACCACACTACTTGACTTAGCTTACTACTTTCTAAGAACCATCACCTTTTTGGTTTACATATAAAATAATGTAATCGACTGTCAAGTCTTACATTTTCATTCAATATTCCAACCAATCCCATGACTTGATCCATGCTGCATTTTTCGTCCAAACAAGTAACTGATCTTCACAGATTGCATCGGGCTGCCCAGGCATTTATTTCATGCCTTAATCGATTTTGTCTCCTGCTGAAACTTGGCCTATAATAACTGCCTTTTACCTTTTTGGTCTTCTTCCAATCGGATGTTTGGAACTTGCCTCATGTTGCCACCTTATTCATTTGATGCTTTGACTTTGGGTCAAAATCGGTGAAACTCAGTCCGAGCTCATACTGTCTCCACCGCTCCGAGCTCTCATACCCACTGCGGCATGGCGGTGAGCCCACTTGACTCACTCTCGGCCTTTCTTGTGCTTCTGCTGAGCTCTCCAAGTCTCCTCGCGGTGTGGGGATGATAGCCAAGCAGACTACATGTAGTCATATTGCGCTACCGGACCTTGACCACCAGCCTTCCGTGGCAAGGCAGTGACCGATCGCCCAGACTGCTAATGATCAACCTTGTTATCGTGGAGGCCACCAGGCCAACCCGCGGTAGGGTGGTGACCACCCTGGAAAATCGTCAGTGGTCAACTGTGCTACCATGGAGGCCACCCCACGGTAGGGCGGTGAATGCCATAGTAGACCGCCAGCGGTCACACTGCGGTGACCTAGATCACCACCCACGGTGCGGCGGCAGCCGGCGTGATAGACAACTAGCTGGCTACCACAGACACCATAGTGAAGGAATACATTGGGTGAGATAAGGCGATGACCGCCAGTCATCTCACCGCGGTACCACCAAGGCATAAACAAATCGTCGCGGTAAAGCGGTAAGGGCATAAATGATGCATTTTTTGCCAAGTCTTTTTCTAACAGAGGCACAAGACTGGAAGTTGAGACATAATTTCCCAACATTTTCAAATCATGAGAAGATGGGGGATCCTTATAGAGAGCATTATTCTAGCAAGGGGGAATATACTATTCTACGGGATCATCATCATGCTTCTTGATAGGACCACCACTATTATCCTCCTTAGCAGAAGCATAATCATCTTCTTCAGAAGGAGGATCAATACTAAGAACATTACAGTTCACATTCAAACTATCCCACAATATAGAAGGACAATCATCTTCGATAGCGGGTGTGAATGAGGTTGTTGAAAGGTCTAAGCGGGTCGGTTCGACCTTATATTCTTGAATGAAGGTATCTGTAAAGTCTGAAGGACCCCAATCATCACCAAGACATGTATTCCTTTGAGAAGAGGTAGAAGGAGTAGACTTAGGATTTCTTTCTTTAGAAGGATCTTCTTCAGGGACATTTATCTCAAGAGTATCCTTTGTAGTAGATACTATTGGAGTAAACATCGACACATTGGAAGACACTAAAGGAATAAGGGTAGGCACAACCAAAGCTCGACCAACAATTGCCATCTCACATAAGTGAATAGCATCAGGGTCAACCTTGACTGTGACTACTTGATTATTACAAATGAACTTGATATATTTATGCAAGGTAGACAGGACTTCACCCATAGCATGAATCCACAATATACCAAGAAGAAGGTTATAAGGTAACTTTTCTGACATAACATATACAAGGGTAGGTATAGGAATGGGTCCAAGCTATAAAGGTAATACTATAGTTCCTAGAGTTGTCTGCCTAACATTATCAAACCCACGAATTTCAACAGAAGAAGTATTAAGAGAAGATGGATCAATATTAATCTTAGGTAATAGATCAATGCTACACACATTAAGTGTCGAACCAACGTTAATGAGAGTATGTCTAATACCAATCTTATTAATATTAACTATAATCATTAGAGGATCTGATTTCTTTTGTACTTCTAGAGGCAGGAGTTCCTAGGGATAGAACGTAATATTCAGCGAATCCGATGAATATGAGATATCAATGCATCAGCATCTATCGAACTAGCGGAAGAAGGTAGGAGGATCTTTTGCAAGGATTCCTGAAGCATACCTTGATAAACTGGAACAAACTAAAGCAAGTCCCACAGTGAGATCTTAACCAGAGTAACTTGAGTTTGCTCGACAAGATCACAATCACTGGGTGCTTTAGTCATAGGTCCAGGTGCTTGAAGAAGGTTTAGCTGTTTATTCATTCTAGTATCATAAGTACGGTCTACCGTTCTATAAGAGGGAGCCTTAGAGGGATCAAAGGAATCACTATCAAGTGGAACACTATCAATAGAATAAACCCTTTCAAGAGAGGGACTAGCTAGAGTCACACAAATGGCTGGTCTCTTAGGCCTTTGAGGGGCAATAGAGACATAGATTACATTTACAGAATCATCACAACTAGTAGACCAATTATTCGAATACATATTCTCAACATCGATCCAAAAAGGATCAAACATGGAAGGAGATTCATCATGCGCTAATGCATCATCTCCAGGGGAGAGTGCATTAGGATAAATAAGAAATTCATCATTCACGAATGCAACATCTCTAGAAGAGAGTGTATTGGAATGAGTAGGAGATTCATGATTCATGAATGCATCCTCTCTAGAAGAGAGTGCATTGGAAGGAGTAGAAGATTCATCATTCACTAATGCATCATCTCTGGAAGAGAGTGCACTGGAATGAAGAGAAGGTAGAGTGACATTTAGAAAGGTATCAATGATTTCGTCTTCTTGCAACAAGATATCCTCCAAAGGAGGAGGACTCTCATGAGAAGGATCAAAGATACAAAATGGCATGGGAAAAGCCAAGTCACCATCACATGCATGAAATGGAATATCATTAATACTTTGAATAGAGTTAGATACAAAACTATTAAAAGAAGATATTAAATTCATTATGATTTTTTTGGTATTTTTTGTGTTCTAGTAATTTGCATTTTCGAAGGTCTTCGGAGCAGAATTCAAGGTCGGAACTTGCATCAGCCCCTAAAATTCAACTATCAAAGGCACTAGTATTTTAGGGATTGAACTAGTTCTCTAGAGGACCTTTCCAATGGTGCAAACGGTTCTGAATTCTTAGCATCGAGTCAAAAGTTATGACCCTATCAAGTAGGGGTAAATAAATTACTAGTTTTTCGAAGAACATTGTTCTTCACGTCAAGTTCACCAAAATGTAGGGAAGGGGGATTTGTTACTCACAAGTTCTCTTCACTCAGAGAGCCTCAGGGGGCGAACTACCCTAAACTACCTCAAAGGACATCGACGAGAGTTCTAGAACCAGAAAGAGCAGGTCACAGAGATTCTCTGGACAAACCGACAAGCTCTCGACCAAAGGATGTCAGTGCAAAATGCGGACGATAGCGCAACGCGCTAGCATCCTAGAGGCACGTTGGCATCTTGTACGGATGAGGGAGCAAGTTTATCACAGTAAATGGCTAAGCAACTACTTCTACTCTGATTATTGAGAACTTCTAGAATGCGATAAAGTAATAGAATGTAATAGAATGTAATAGAACCGAGATAAAGCAAAATAGAAGTGGCAAAGATAAGGAGAAGAAGAAAAAGGAAATGCTTACGAATGTGTGGGTGATGAAGCCTCCAGCTCGTGAATGTCTTCAATACCTGCACACAAGAGAGAGAGAGAGAGAGAGAGAGAGAGAGAGAGAGAGAGAGAGTTGGGGTTGTATAGGGGTCTGCCTCAATTAGACCCCCGATTTGGTGTTCCCACCTCTACGGATAGCCAGATAGATAGAGAGAAAAGTAGAAGTGAAGTAAACACAAAATCACTACAAACAGTGTTATGCTACTCAACCAAATAATATAGGAGAGGATTGAAAGCTTACCACCTCTGCCCAAAGCACTCAAGGCTAGTGAGGGAGAAAATGAGAGGAACTCAAGCCTCTGTTGCCGCGGTGTTTCATTCCACACTTGCTCTACTGAAGTGATGGAGTGTTGATGTTGTTGTTGTGAAGTGTAAGGTGTTTGTGAAGAAGCTGCTTGGAGCTTGCGAAGAGATTATGGAAGAGCTGATGAAGAGCTAAGAGAGGGCTCAGGGAGAGCTGGAGAATGAAGGGATCCAAAATGAATGAAGAAGAGGTGTATTTGAAGAAGGAGATGAAGGAAACGACCATATTCAGGTCAGTCGGCCGAAGAGGGCATTACACGTTGACTCCCAATAGGAATGGTAAAGCTTCTACAAGCTCCCGACGCGGGAATCTGTCAGGGATGTAAGTGCATCACACAAACGTTTGCATGTCGCGCGGGCATCCTAGATAGAGACACTCCCACCGACACACAAAGCAGGCACCAAGTGTGATGTGAGCAACGGGCTTGTGTGGAATTAAGCCTCCGTATTTGGTTTTCTAAGGCGAGGGAAGGTAAAAGGGGAATTTTCCTAAGGGGTGCAAATTCGCTCCTATACACTACCAAGGTAGTTGTAGCTACAATATCTATCAAAATTCCTACATCATTTATCCTATGATGGATGTCCATACCACATTTCAAAGCTCTCATTTTCACACAAGATGTGAGGTTGTTATCAAAGATTGTGGAGTTTGGTTTTACACCTTCTCATCACATTTTATTGAAAGTTTCTAAATCCTTTTTCAAAAATGTATTTTGTGCATATTTGAAAATCATAGTATTCGATGAGACCACATTTCTTTGAGGCATCTTGTCAAATAGGTCATGTTCCTTGTCCATGCTTCCACATTTTACATACATGTCTACTAGATCATTTCTAATTATGATATATGACAATAATCACCCTTTCATTCTGATTTGATGGATGTCCATACCGTATTCCAAAGCTCCCATTTTGGCACAAGCTAGGAGTATGTTGGTAGGTCAAAAACATGTATGTTGCATATGGAGATCTTACATGCGAGAGAAACAACTTTAAAAAATTAAACTTGCATAGGATTAATGGAAAATGGAATGGGAATGGAAAGTGGGACAAGATAGGAGGCCTCACATCAACCACCTGAATAGTCAATGCTTAGAGAGTGTTGTTAAACCTAGCCAACACCTACATCCATATAAAAAAGCTATTTTCTCTCTAGTGAATCTAATCAACATTGGAATATATCATGAACTTGGTAACTCTATTTTTAACTAAGCACAACCATTTTTTTCCAAAAAAATCTTCTCACGGTAATATAAATAAAAAATAAATAGATATGTCACATTTTTGTTAATTTGCAAGTTTAAATTTTAATATGATAATATTTTATTTTATTTTGGAATTACTTTGCTTAATATTGTTATATTATCAATTTTTCATTGTGAAATTTGAAATTATAATAGTTATATTTTATTTTTTAGGAATCACTTCACTTAAGATATAATTGATATATGTCACCAGTCTACCATAATTTTGATAGTGAAACTCATATATCATTATATGATTAGTGATAAATATATATGAAACTAATTAAAATTATATTTATAAATGATAAAAAACATTATATTCAGATTGACTTACAATGTTAAATATGTATTTATAAAACTGTTTATTTTTAATCACTCAAATAACTATCAAAAAAATCATAAAAAACAATTATCTAAAATTTACTCAATCACATTAAATAATTAACCAAAACTCAACATTACTTAATAATTATTTTTCGTCGATATGATACTTAATAATACATTTCGAATGAGTCTTGTGGAGGAGTGGGTATTGTTCTAGGTTTGATGGTGGTGTGGATTGGAGTGTCTATGGGCCGAAAAAGATTCTTTAATTCTCAACCACACATTTCCAGAGATAATGGACTTTATATATGGTTTTTAAGTATCGGTTCAATTGTGATTGTTGGTTGTATTTTGCTTCTACTACGTGTTATGTGGGGGGTTAGTTTTAACCCATTCAAGACATTATAGAAGAAAAAGTGAAATAAATTTATGGATCGCTTTGTTTTGTTAAGACAATGAGAAATAAAGTTGTTAAGTTTCAATATTGAACTTAAATATAACAATGGAAAACATTATATATATTTTAATTAAATGAAATATTTATTTGTTAAGATATGATTCTTTTTAGTTTAGAAAAAAAATTAAGATTGGGTACTTTAAGTATATTTTATTTCAAAGAAAATATGTGTATTATATATTAAGTTTTTTTTTTTTAATTTAGAAAAGTTGACAAATCGTGTGTGTGAATATTATTTTCACATAGTTACATTATTTTTTATTAGTTTGATTTGTTTGTATGACATTATTTTCTATGAGTGCATTTTTTGTTCAAATTTTTTATAGTATGATAATATGAAAAGAAATGGCTTTTTAAATTATAATGTTTAAATTAGTATGTTTCTTAGAATATAGTTTTTTGTGGATGCATATTAATGATACTTAGTTAATCTTCTTATGTTAATTCTTCTTTTTGTCCTTCTCTATTCTCATTGCAGTTAATTCCACGTTAGCTCTTAGTTCTTCAAGCTCTTGCTCTCTAGTGGAATATCAAAGGTAAATAACATGAATATCTAATAATCAAAGAGTGCCATCTCATCCTTTTTTGATCAAAAGGGTGACAACTTGTGTAGTTTTGAAACTAGTAAGATCTCTCCTAACAACAAACATTACCCTAACCTTTCTTTACAGTTTTGGTGTTTCTATTTCCTAAAAAGGCTTTAGAAATCTAGAGGAATATATTTAACTTGTGGTTTCTTTAGGATCTCACTTGGCAACCAATCTAAGATGTCACTTTTTGGCCCTTCCACATGCAACTATTGTTCTATTATTTTTTCATGTTGTCTTAGATGATATCTTGGTTGTTCAATCATCAATTGTTCTTCATGAGCTTCCTCTTATACTTGTTTTTCTTCTTCATGGTGAATGCCATCTTCTACTTATTTTTATCGAAGCTTTTCTTAAACGTGTTCCTCTTGAACTTCTTTTGAATTACCTTTATTAGGATCATCAATGCCTCATTCTAGTTCTACCTCTACAATAAAATGTTGCATTGGCTACCCTATTACTTGTGCAATGTGAAATGAAGGGTCAACCTCTTTATTTAATTGTTGCACTTCTTCAAAAATGGGATCTTCTATATTTATTAACTATGGAGGAGTATCCAAAAGAATATCTTGCAAACTAAAAGAAATATCTACCTCTAGATTAATTAATGAAATATTAGTACTTGGGGTATTCTCCTTTCTTATTATTTGTTCTATCATAGTCTCTACTTCAACTATCAAAATTTCAATACCAGTAGGCTAAAGAATATGACTTCTTGGTCTTTTTTTAGACAATTATTCTTTCACTTGATGCAATATTTCCCTCGATCACACATCTCCCTTCTTTGAAACTTGAACATAAGAATTCTTATGCTTGAATATGATGACTTGTCACTTCCATACTTTTTTTTCTTCCCTCTCCATTTCCTTGGCTATTCTTATTGTATTAACATTGAAGGAGGGGATATGAATGCTTATTTAATGGGAGAAGAAGGGGTATTTTGCAATAATGTTTGTATACCTTTAGGATCATTTGTTGGATGAGAAGGTAGTGACCCATGTAATTTTTGGCTTATTGTTGCTATCACTATTTTAGGTTCAGGAAGAGGAGCTCCAAATTCTGATTCATATAAATTATTATTAAATACATTGGAATGGCATGTATTGATTCATTGGGATCCTTTAGGATTATGGAAATAGGCACCCCTTCTTCTAATTAGTTTACCTCAATGGAGCCTTCTCCTAATTTTATGGCTTTGGTCTCCTAGGTTCTGCTCTGAACTTGTTTAAAAAATTATCATAGCCATCATCCTTACTTTGTTTCTCTTTTATTTTTGTGTTATTCTCTTTGTTGTGGGTAATTTATATCCCTTTAACCTTTAAGGCCTGAATAGATTGATTTACCCATATAATTGGATAGCATAAAAGATGTTTTGTGTCAATACCTCTATGGAAGACACCTCCAAATTAGACAAATCAAGATTTTGAATTAGATCATGAAATGATTCTCACAATTCAACCACCCAAACATATACACTAACTTCTCCTATAGATAAAAAAAGAGCACCAACATCTTCCTCAGAAGTTTTAGTCTCACTTTATTTTGATTGATATTCAACCTTATTGTTTTCTAGTGACCAAATTTTTTCTTCATGTGTCCTTCCTTACCACTACACCAACAAATGATTTTTCTACCTCTAGATTTTGATATTTTTCTTTACTTTGATCTTCCCCTATGATTATCCTTTCCTCATTCTTGTGTTCTCCCTTTGTTTCTAGTTACCAAAGTGTCTCTTGATGAGGTACCTTGGTTTTTCCTTCTCATTTTCTCACTAAGAATAATTCCAACAACATCATTAAATTTTAATTTAATATTTTGTTCTTATTAGATAGTTAGTTGCTAAAACCATAACAGCTCCTTCCTATCTATTAGGTAGAGAATAGAATAAAAAAATAGATTCAATCTCATCATCTAACTTGATGTTTACTAAAATTAATTGACTGATCAAAGTGTTGAATTTATTCAAATAATTTGAAACATTATTTCCTTCCTTCATTTTCAATTTGTACAATTTCCTCATAAAAAATACCTTGTTTGATACAAAAGACATCTCATACATGTTTGATAAATGGTCCCATAATCCTTTGTTATTTTTTTGTTGTGAAATTAAACAAGATAATGAGAGAATAATTGTTGAAAACAAATTAAATTTAATATATATTTTGACCAAGTTAAGTTGGCCCAAAAAAAGGTTTTTAATATTTTTTAAAATTCCTACTAAAAAATTCATTTAACTAATTATTTACTTGCAAAAAAAAATAAAAAAAATATGTGACACATCCAAACTTATGTTTCTTTTACTTATATTAAAAGATTCAAATTTATTTATTTTTTCTCATACTTAGGTTGGATAAAAAGACAAATATATTTTTTTTCTTTGTCAAAAATTATAATATATTGCTTCATTCAAATTTCAAATTCTCACCAAATAAATTTACTTTTCTTCTTAAAAAAACTAGTATCCTATAAACCACATTTAAATTACTACAAATTCTATTCCTATAAATTTCAAATTATGAACTAGTAACCTATTCAAATTTTATGTCAAGTTATTTAACTTTGTTTTTCTGTACTTTTATTGCCACTTAGAGGCATAGTTTGGCTCATCGTGATCTTACACTCACCAAATATGGATTTGGATTTTATCTAGTGACTTTGAGAGAGGGAGGGTAAGAGAGTTTGGTGTGGTTTTCATGAACATTTCCCTTTCTTTTTTTCTCACACTACTCTGCAATGAGGTTGTGGAATTTTGTAATCTTGCTTACATTTACTATGGAGACTCTTAAAATTTATGTCCCTTAGGGAAACAATACTTTTTAGTGGGTCACAAGCCTTTTCTTTAATCTAATGATGCAAAAGTGCTTGGAACTTAAATAAAACAATGAAAACTCTAAAGAAATAACCTTCCAAGTTTGTCCCAAATGTGTTCCATAAGATATTGATTTTGCTAACCCTCTAGATATTTTTCTTTTGGTTTTTAAAATTGACAGTTCTTACAAATGGCTTGAGTAGTTTATTCTCATAGGTTATATTTTAGGTTTTATTCCATCAAAAAGCATGATTTATAGTTGGTTTAATACTACTTGGATTTTGAATGTGGTTTTAAGTTGGATTCTATCTATAAATTAACCATGGGTTTTTTCATCTTCGACTTTTTGAAAGCTAACCATAAAAATGTTCTTCTATGGAACCTATTATTTTTATAATTCTTTGTTATATTTTCTATAGATATGGTATTTTTGTGTCCAATAAAAAATATCTCAAATTTCTTATATGGGTCAATTTCACATCACAAGGTTGTCTTTACCTTATTAGTCATTCCTCAACAATATAATATCCTCCATTGGGATGCTAATTTGTATTGATTTAAAAAATTATATTTATCCTAATCACAATATTGAATTTGTGTGGAGATTGATCTCTCATGGTACTTTAAGGAATCTCTTGACATACAAATATGTGACATACACCATGCATAGTGTGTATTTTATATCAACTTGCCCAACACAACCTTTTATGCAAATCCCCAAACCATAAAATTAAGGATTCCCCAAAACCAACCTCAAAACAACTAAATAATGTAGAAAATAATGAGGATGGATAGATACATATAAGCAAACAAAAAAATAGGCATAATGGGCACAATAAATGCCCTTATTCCAATAATATTAGACACCATAATAGGTTGGCTACCAAAGCCTTGATGTCAACAACTCCCTTTCAATGTTAGGCCACTTAAAATACAAGAAAATGGTAATTGCTCAACTAGAGTCCACACATCCTTCTAGAAAACCATTCAAAGATATTAGTAAACCTTGATAAGTTATAGAATTCCATGTGATTTCTTTATCCTTGGTGGCATTAGTAATTCAAATTGCTTCTCGACTAGAAGGAGATATACATTATTCTATTCCCCAAGGAGTGTTTATCCTTAGTGGAGTTAGTAATTCAAATTACTTCTTGATCAAAAGGAGATAGACATACTTGCATATTCCTTCAAGAGGTTAAGGATGGAGAATGTGTTCCTAAAAATCATAAATGTAGTTTACTCCTTTCTCCTCTCAAAATAAGAGTTGATAAAAGTAAAATACTATTTTATTCCACTCAAAGGAAATGCCATTAGACCTCCTTTCTTTATAAATTGGATCTCATGGAATGATAGGAGTTTAATAATCCAAAACTATAAATTTATTCTACATTATTTATACAAAAATTTACTCCTTTAGATATTCTTTGTCTATAGGAGATAAAGGTTTTATGGTTTTTACTATCAATCGTTTGTCATGTTAAATGGCCAAATAGTCTATGTTTTAGTAGCAATCATGAGCAAGGTCAAGGTGGTACAATAAATTCTATTGATGTTAAGTGAAATTCCCATTATATTTCTTGTAGTTGTGACCCATAAAATAGAAACTTGTGTAATTTTCAATACAAATAATAGAGCTATTGGATGTGTTAATATTTACACCTCAAATGATGCAAATAAAATGACATTATTATGGTAGTTAAACTTGAGGACAGACTCTTGGTGACCCATCAAGTCCTTAATGGTGAATAAATATGGTTAGGGTGAAATCTAATAAGCAAGGCCACTTACCAATGAGATAGATAATTGATGAAAGAGAGATGTATGTTCTACATGCATAATAAATTAGGCATTTAAAATCCCAATATTATCTACCAAAATGGATTTTCCCCTTGGTATGCATACTCTAGCTTATGTATTGGCTTAGAAAGAATAATTAAGTAGCTTAATCATGCTTTAATTTTGGCACAACTATACTTTTCCTTTTCCAACTACTACTCACTTCTAGTGGATCCTTTGTTGAACTATGCTCTTTCTAGCTATTAGCTAATTCACTTTTAAATGAAATGGGATCTTTAAACACCATTTTTTTGAATATCCACAATTATATTTGAACATTTCATTGCTCAACCATAATTTCATGTTGGCCCATATTTAATGTGTCTAGAATTTAGTTCTATGATCATAAAGGGGATTTTGAGTGGATTAAAGGTGGATTTTGAGAGAAAGTATAGGTGCAAGCTAGTAAGGATACACCATAAACCTTGGGTGGCAATAGCCTCTAAGATTAATCAACTAATAGTTCATCTTGAAGTAGTACCTTTTCACAAACCCTTTCAAATCCAAGTGGCTCAACAGTGTCAATTGATACAAGGAAATTTCTTAAGTTGCTAAGGAAACTCAAATTAAATATTGACTTCACTAGTTAAAAGTTGGTGATCAAGTCTCCAAGGAATTTTTCCAATCTGTATGCCCTAAACATTTAGCTAAAAAAATTAAGTGCATTAAAAGAAGTTTGGGAATCCTTCTTAGAACTTCATAATGTATTGAATGCTTTTGTCTAGTGTTATAGCTAGGTTTTTCAAGGTTAGACCTCTTCACTAGATAGGGAAGTGACCCTTAATATTTGCCTAGATATGATTTCATGTTGTCTTAGCTTAGTGTATATTTTGACTTGTGACAAACACCTTTCCTAGAAGCATCTCTAATTAATCGCTTTTTACATGATTAATAATAAAACATCTAATTATGATGGTTTTCTCTAAAAATTATATTAAATCTTTTGAAATGACATAGATCATCTCTTGTACAAAATTTATCTAAAAAATTATCATTACAAAATTTATGATATGGACAAAAGAAATGTGAAATTCATACCTAACACTAAGGACCCTAAGATGGTATTGTAGTGTATGTTTGTGCATTCCAATTCAAAGCTAAAACTTGTATAGAAAAGGATTTATATTATGCAAGCATCCACCTCGTTTGGACCACCTAATCAAAGGTAGTCTATGGCTAGCACATTTCTAAAATGAACATCTTCAAATCTGCTATAAGTCATACGTTATTGACTAAAAAAAAATGGACCCCAAAAAATAGATGGTTTAATATTTTAAATCTTATTAATGTTTATTAAAAATTAAATAGTAGAACACATATTTAAAATGTTAAAATCAATGCAGAGGCCCATTCAAAACATAGCATCTCAGCACATGGTCAATGAAGTCCACAAACAAAAGAACAACAATATATAAAGTATGTACAAAGAGTTTGAAAAAGCTTAGTGAAGGCATTAAATGGAGATCACTTCATTTCAAAGGCAGTGCAGCAATAGAGAAGAGAAAACAAAAAGCATGAATAGATTCCAGTGTGGAAGGCCGTAGCAAATGAAAATATCAATGCAATATAAATTTATTGCTACCAATAATAGTTTCTACACCCTCATATTAAGCATCATCTATGGCTGGTTGAATAATGAGAGGTGTTAGACATATAATGGTAGGTGGAAAGAGCATCATCCACCAAGTGACCCACATGAAATACGCATGAATATAAAGTATTAAGAGAAAGGATATTAAGCAGAAGTAAAGATTAAATCAAATTCTAGAGCCCACCATCATTAAAAAAACAAAGAGCTCATAATCCTTAATATTGAAGACACGGACTAACTTGATCATAGTTAACCCAAAGATTTTATTGGAAATCATTTCATCAAGATGGACTAAAATAAAATAAGTGTGAATCAAAACTCATTAGCAAGGCTATAAACTCTTAGATCTTATCCATAGAGTAATTAAAAACACTACCAAGTAATTCCCCAAGAACTCTTAAGGATTACCACGGGTAGAAGATCCACAAAATGGTATAAAATTTCAACTAAATTGACATCAAATTATAAGGCCACCCTTTCCAATGAGACCACACATTATAAGACCACCCTTTCCAATGAGAACACAATCTGCAGTGTCACAGAATTCTTTGAGTATTACAGAAATCTCCAAAGAAGAGCAATTCGCTACCTGAACAATGGAAGTCTGTCAGAGCCTTGTAGAAGATGGTAGACACTATTGTACCTAATCCTTCAACAAAGATACTGATAAGGACGAGCATCAAAGCAGTAATTGATATGGATGACTGTTTGAGGAGATATGAGAGAAAAAAGATGGTACCCGACTATGGGGGTTGTCCATTTAAGTAGGATGAATAGAGTGATAAGGAAGCCACACCACTTCAGACTTATGGGTAACATTTTGGCCATTGAAGATCATAATACCTCTCTATCTCATTTCTATTTCCACTTCTTAAAAGAGGGCTATAGTATGTCATGACCCTCCTATGGAATTAGTTGTTGATTATTAGTAAAATAATTGGCAATGTGTGATAATTGATTATTCTAAACACCAAAGTATGACTTTGGAAATTATTGATGGAACATGTATGGTGGATCAATAATAATTATATTTATGATATTATTTTTTATGTTATGCATTCAATGATTAAATATGGATAGTGTCTATTCTAATTTGGAGGGTTGTGTAGGTATCAAATTGTATTTTGAAATATTTATCAAATGTGACGTGTTGATTTCTAGATTGATCAATTGTAGAACTTGGGTTTCAAAGGGTTTATGCATAACATATCCTTACATGTAGAGGTTACAACTCGAGATTGGAGGATTATAACCCAAGACCTATGTTGAAATTCAAGTTTCTACTTCTATAGAATCTATACACCCTTATATCAACATGTTAAATCTTACAAATGTGAGACTTGACTCGCAAGATAACCTCTAGGAGTTTAGAAGCTAGCTCTTCCTATGATTTTCAATTATCATAATAAATTACTTAGAAAAAAGGGAAGAAAGTGCTTCAAATGAAAGCTAAACTACTAAGTGATTTACTAATAAAATAATTAGTATCAAAGAATGCATAGAGCTCATTTTTTCCAAAGATAATAGTTGTAGATGAAGAGAAAAGATCATAATTATGCACAGTTTCAATATGAAAACTATAAAAATTCAGGAAAGAAAGATGACTTAGTAAACATCAAGTTGATTGGATAACTAGAAAATAGCATCAAAAAAGAATACACGGGTATGTGCAAGATCATGATGGGCCAAAAAGTAGCAATGGAAAAAAAATACATTTTGGATCGACTCAAAAACGCGGAAATGCCAAGTTGACTTTTTGTAGGTTCGGGTGTCAGTACATTGCTCCAAAACAATGCCCAAACCTACTTTTTGCAAATCGGATATCCAATTTGGATCGGATATCTGATTTGCAAAAGCCTATATAAATAAAAAAGCCAACTATTAAAACTCATTTCACACCATTTGGACGTGGGCGCAAAGGGAAAATAGCAAATCCGATATCCGTTTTGAGGAGAAATCCGATTTGAAAGGTAAGTTTTAGGTTGTTTTTATGTTTTAATCAATTTTTCAATTAAATTTTTTTAATTTTAAGTAGTTTTTACGATTTTTTTTTCAAAAGTAGGGTTTTTTATTGATTTTTATTAAAAACTAGAGTTTATAATGAATTTTTATTAAAAATTACTGTTTTTAAATGGATTTTGATTAAAAACTAGTGTTGTTGATGTATGTTTATCAAAAACTAGAGTTTTTTATGGATTTTTATGAAAAAGTAGGGTTGTTTTTGGATTTTTATTAAAAACTAGGGTTTTTTTACAATAATTTCATTTATATTGTGTAATTTTAATAAGATTAATTGGTTTTTACTTTAATCAGGTATTATGGTTGAGAATGAAAATGCACAAATGTCAAATGCTCCACCACCTCCGCAGCCAAGCACTCCACCACCTCCGCAACAACCAATTGAAAACTTAATTGGTGAAAAATTGGGGAAATTGAGTGGCATTTGTGAAGTTTATAAGACAATCCCTCGATTGAGTGATATGACAAACACTTTGAAGGAAATAATTAAAAATATAGAAACCCTCTCCACCCAACATAATTCCTTTCATTTGTGGTGAAAAGACATGAGGGAATATTATGCATGTGGATTGTCTTATGATGATGTGAAAGATATCCTACTAACTAAAGTCCAAATAGCCTCTTTATTCATTAACCCCCGCACCGGTTTGCCAGTGAATGTTAATAAAACAAAACTTTCTATAAAATGGTGCATGAATAGGGACATTGTAGATAAATTTTGGGATCGTTGGTGTATGGTTTTTGATAAACCATCGAACAACAATTCTGATATATAACATTTTACTTTATTAAAAAATTATATGCTGAGTTTTTGTTAGGGCATCATGTCAATTAATTTGACATTAAACCCTTCTAGGGCATTGGTGGAGGTATGCCCCAAGATAGACCAGGGGCAGTTAGAGTAGTCCACGCCCAAATGTTCCCCTTCCTCCCCTTCCTCCACCACCTCCAATATATCATCCAGAGATTATCTAGGATGTAGCCACACAAACTATTCAGGCTATTCACTCTTTGAGTGGTCATTTGGTTTCGCATGCTTATACAGTAGCTCAGCCACATTCTAGTGATGTTGGCGAAGGCTCAAGTGTTGTTGCATCATCCTCCTCAGGTCCACATATTTTTGTGCCACATACTTGCACTATGTGCCGCCAGATATGCTTGGGTCCTCTTGTATAGCCTGCTGAGCATCCCTTGGACACTTTTGATTATGACCTCCATGATGTGGACATTATAGATAAGTCGCAGGGGAGTGGAGCGCACCCTACAGAGTCCTCTCCTGATAAAGAGGGGGATGTTGGAATAGTGACACAGGTAAGATTTAAGTTGTAATTTCATAACTTGCATTTGTTTTTAAATGAATATTAATAAGAGATAATATCAAGTAATAATATTTATTTACATGGTCTATTTAACAGTTGATGTCTGAGGAGGAGCTCACATGGGTGACTGATAGCACCCTTAGGGCCATTTCATTTGGCTTGGACACACACTCAGTATATATTTTCACACTCACTCATTTACATTTTTAATTATATACTTGCTTGTCATTTGAATTGTCATTAATGAAATTATATAATAACGTATATGTTTATGATATTTTCCTCTTGTAGGAAATACCTAATGTGAGTGAGGTGCAACCTTGTCTAGACTATGGAGGCGCAAAGTTAGATAAGGGGAAGGTAATTGAACTCATTGGATTAAATTAAGATTTTTAAGATCTTATATTGATTATACATACATCGGCATAGATTGGTAGTTTCATATGTACTTGTCATTTTTATGTACAGGCAATTATGAGCTATACATCATTGTTGACAAATGACACACCGCCTAAAGGATTAGGTATTGGAACACCTCAAGGAGTAGGTGTTGAAACACCTCAAGGAGGAGGTGTCGAAACACCTGAAGGAGATAAAGAAAAAGATCAACTTAAAGAGGTATGTGTTTATTGTATTTTGTGTTTGGTAAATATGTTCCTATTACCAATAATCGTATGCTAACTTGGATCAATTTTATGTTTTTGTTCACATATATAGATTGGCATTTCAAAAATTGGTTTGGTATATTCTAGGACTCCTAACCCTTTGAAGAGACATATATTTTAGGTAATCAAGATTTCAATTTTAGAGTTCAATTAAAATTCAATGTATATTGATTTTGATGTTAATTATTTGATTTTAAATTATATAGTGTAACTAATCTCAATTGTGGTTTGAATTTTTCTTGCGCAGCTACCTTTAGAGCCAATGAGTGCTTCAAAGAGGCTCCATTTTGATGATCCACCAGTAGTTTAAGATGAGATAGACATTTTGGTATGTAAATTTTGAATACATATTGAGATGGAATATGCCACATTTTGTAAAAATTTATCTGAGTTGGGATCGATGCTATTTTTGTATATGGACATACACTTGATTATTGGATAATTTGATATATAGAAGTTGACAATCGAAATTTAATTTGTTCCTCATGTGCATGATTAAACTCTTTGAAAATTTTATCTTGAGCAATGGTTAAATATCAATGTACAATAGCATAAAAAAGAATGGTTATATTATGTAGTTTATATTTATATCGCTGATTACATTGCATTACACATCTTTCAAACTCAAATCATTACTTCAGATTGCATAACTAACAACTAGATGTTCATAGATGAAAAAAATTCAATTACAATATATTTTTTACAAAGTCAATCTAAGCAGTTATGCAATTACTTCACATTGCATAACTAAAAACTATGAGCAGTTGTCAAATGCATTTGCTTGTCATGGAATTCTATGAGACCACATTTCTTTGAAGAATTTTTTCAAATAGTTCACTACCTTGTCTATGCTACCACATTTTTCATACATTTCTACCAAATCTTTTTATCAAATAGTTCACTCTAATCCCTTTATCACCCCTAAAAATGTGTTCCTACTGGTGATGTTATTAGCAACATTGAGCTGCTTCTTCCTGCGATCACCTTAAGTTGTAATAAATTAAATGATAGCCTATGGCTATTTAATTTTTACTCATTTGATTTAAATGGATGAGGCCGACCTTCTTTGATATTATTTTGTAATTTATTATTTTCAAGAGAGGCCGACCTCCTTGAAGAGTCAACTTATTTTGTATAAATACAAGGTGATTTTTGTTCATTTCCTCAATCGAGTTCATTCAGCATAATTTGCACTTAAGCAACAATGCTTCATCTTGCAGCAGTAGGTCGATTTCAAGGAGAAGCATATTCAATTGTATTTTTGCATCTAGGAGAGGTGCTATTATTCATTGTATAAAATTTAGCCATGAGCTGGGCCTAAGTTGTAAGCAGATTTCTGATCTTATTCCTTCATTATATAAGAGACATTAATGTTCTTTCCGCTCAATCCTCGAAGAACGAAGGAAAAGGAGGAAATAAAAGATGGTTCAAGAGGAATAGAGATAAAGGGTCAGATGGTGCTCCTACATTTAAGAAGAAGTGGAACCTTTCTCTTGTTCAATTCCTTAGATGTGACAAGTTTGGTCACAATGCAAAGGATTTCCCTACCAGGCCTAATCAACATGCTTCATTTGCAGATGTGATTGAGATCTCTCCCCAAAATGATTCTAGTGAATTTCTACTCTAGTCATGGGCCTATGTTCAAGCCATGAAGGTTGTGTACTAATCTGAGCGCAAGAGCAGTGTTTCATACTTCCACCCTTCAGAATATTTAAGAGATAAGTATTCTTTATTTTGATTGTAATTACCCTTCTAGGCTAAAATTCAGCTTGTTGAGCTATGCAAATCTGACATTATTTACTTGGATTATGTGTGACTAATAAATAGTGATCACTGGGATAAGATTTTTTAGAATTAAGAATTATTCATTACAAGTTGTATCATGCTAATGTGTGAAGATTGTCTTTTGTTATGTTGAGATTAGCTCTTCCTAATATGAGTGCAATATAGGAGTCTAGAAGTTGTAGTAGGGTTGAAATAAAGGTGTTTGACTAGTTTTTCGCAACAAGCTATGGTCTCATGGCTTTTTTTTGCACAAAAAACAGCATTGGAGTTTGATTGGAGGCTGAAAACTACTTGTAAGGGCATCAATAAATCTTGTTCTACAACTCGTATGACCAAACCGACTGTTCCATCACGTCTGAATGGGTACGTTTAGGTTAAGTATGGTTCCCTTTCGCACCCAAACAGACCAAAGTAGTCTGAGCTACATTCAATCAGCGAAATCCCTTAAGAGTCCAAAGTGTAGAAGGGCAGCAATATTTCACGAACTGTTACTCAAAAAATGTGATGCTTATAGACCCCTCGTCTGAAGATATAGGATCGTGTTGAGACCATCTACAATAACCTCTCTCTATTTTTTCTATCTCCAAGGTGTTTTCTCATGGTGATGAGTTTTCAGTTGAGGGAAAAGTTGTCAAATGCAAGCATTGTAAGGTTGCAAAGTGGTGCATCTTTCATTCTCTAACTCATACAACCAAACAGACTATTCCAACACATCTAAATGGGTACGTTTACGCTAGGTATGGTCTTCTTTTTCACCCAAATACGCTGAATCACTCCGAGCTACATTAGACCGACGATTTCCCTTAAGAGTCCAAACTATTAAAAGGCAACAATCTTTGATGGACTATTTCTCAGAAACCATGATGCTTACAGACTCTTCATCTAAGGATATGGGATTGTGTTGGGACCATCTACAATAACCTCTCTCCGTTTTTGCTATCTCGAAGGCGTTTTCCTGTGGTGATGAGTTTTCAATTGAGGGACAAGTTGCCAAATGCAAGTAGTGTAAAGTTGCAAAGTGGTGCAACTTTAATTCTCTAACTTGTACGACCAAACAGACTATTCCAACACATCTAGATGGGTACGTTTACGCTAGGTATGGTCCTCTTTTACACCCAAATACGCTGAACCACTATGAGCTACATTGGATCGACGATTTCCCTTAAGAGTCAAAAGTGCTAAAACGTAGCAATCTTTGAGTAACTATTTCTCGTAAACCATGATTCTTACAGATGCTTCATCTGAGGATATGGGATCATTTTGGGACCATCTACAATAACATCTCTCGGTTTTTTCTATCTCGAAGGCATTTTCCCGTGGTGATGAGTTTTCAGTTGAGCGAAAAGTTGCCAAATGTAAGCAGTGTAAAGTTGCAAAGTGGTGCAACTTTCATTCTCTAACTCATACAACCAAGAAAAATTGTTCCAACACGTCTGAATGGGTACGTTTATGCTAGTTATGGTCCTCTTTTTCATCCAAATACACCAAATCACTCCGACCTAAATTGGACCGATGCTTTCCCTTAAGAGTCCAAACTGCTAAAAGGCAGCAATCTTTGATGGACTATTTCTTAGAAACCATGATGCTTACAAACTCTTCGTCTAAGTATATGGGATTTTGTTGGGACCATCTACAATAACCTCTCTCGGTTTTTGCTATCTCGAAGGCGTTTTCCTATGGTGATGAGTTTTTAGTTGAGGGAAAAGTTGTGAAATACAAGCAGTGTAAAGTTGCAAAGTGGTGCGACTTTCATTCTCTAACTTGTACGACCAAACAAACTATTCCAAAACGTCCGTATGGGTACGTTTACGCTAGGTATGGTCCTCTTTTGCACCCAAATATGCCGAATCACTCTGAGCTACATTGGACCGATGATTTACCTTAAGAGTCCAAAGTGCTAAAAGGCAGCAATCTTTGACGGACTATTTCTCAAAAACCGTGATGCTTAAAAACTCTTTGTCTGAGGATATGGGATTGTGTTGGAACCATCTACAATAACCTCTCTCGGTTTTTTCTATTTCGAAGGCATTTTCCCGTGGTGATGAGTTTTTCCGTTGAGGGAAAAGTTGCCAAATACAAGTAGTGTAAAGTTGCAAAGTGGTGCAACTTTCATTCTCTAACTCATACGACCAAACAGACTGTTCCAACACGTTCGGATGAGTAAGTTTACACTAGATATGGTCCTCTTTTGCACCCACATATGCCAAATTACTCCGAGCTACATTGGACTGATGATTTCCCTTAAGAGTCCAAAGTGCTAAAAGGTAGCAATCTTTGACAGACTATTTCTTGGAAACTGTGATGCTTACAGACTCTTCATCTGAGGATATGAGATCATGTTGGGACCATCTACAATAACCTTTCTCAAGTTTTTTCTATCTCGAAGGCATTTTCCCGTGGTGATGAGTTTTTAGTTGAGGGAAAAGTTGTCAAATGCAAGCAGTGTAAAGTTGCAAAGTGGTGCAACTTTCATTCTCTAACTCGTACGACCAAATAGACTATTCCAACACATTCGGATGGGTATGTTTATGCTAGGTATGGTCCTCTTTTGCACCCAAATATGCCAAATCACTCCGAGCTACATTGGACCGACGATTTCCCTTAAGAGTCCAAAGTGCTAAAAGTCAACAATCTTTGACGGACTATTTCTCAAAAATCATGATGCTTACAGACTCTTCGTTTGAGGATATGGGATCGTGTTGGACCATCTACAATACCTAGATATTGCATCAGAAAAATCTTACCCAATCAACTTGAATCAATTACATGGGAAATGAAATTCACATGAACTTTTTACATTTTTTTTTTCGAAAAAGTGGCAAGCCACTGTAATTTAATATATATAAATAGGAGTTATTACAAAACTTGGTTAAAATGAGCATACCAACAGGAATGAACCAAGAAGAAAACCTTCGGTTGTAGCTCGATTAAGTACAAAAATCTCTTTACATTTTAAACATACCCTTTAAACAATGCCAGACATTTGACCCGTATTTCAAAAAACATCACTAGATATAGATTATGCCTATACACAGTTATGACCTTTTTACATTGTTTCACATTTCAAAATTCAATTCTTACAAAATCTGCCTATTTGAGGCATTCAGGGCACAGTCTTCCACAAGAGTAGTATGTTGGTGTTCTGGAGTGACAAGCACCTGTACAAACCATCAGAGTAGCAGTTAAACTACATACAATAGAAAATATGCTTAAAATAACCAATCTATATTATTGTAATTTGTCACATACCTCTCTGAAAGGATTAGAGTTGGCTATTGTTGCAGCAAGTCCATGATCAATCATGCTAGGAATATCACAAAAAAAATCAAATGATAAATCTATATTGTCACAACAAAAAAGATGCTTAGACTAACAAATCTATATTAATCTAAACAATCTGAATAATGATGAATTGGTAGTGCAAACTATAAAAGATGCTTTGAATAACCAATCTATATTATTGTAATCTATTGCATACCTCTTTGAAAGGATTAGAGCTGGCTATTGTTGCAGCAGGTCTATGATCAATCATGCCAGGAATATCACAAAATTTGTCAAATGATAAATCTATATTGTCACAACAAAAAAGATGATTAAGCATTGTACCTTCCATTCTTGAATATGCTATTCAAGTGTTCATGAAGGGTCATCTCTTTGCTTAAGAGTATCCAATATTGCTTCATGATCAACATTACTAAGTGTCCATAGTTGTTTTGTCTCTGGTTTGGCATGATGCTTCAACAACTTAACATTTATTGCTATAACAAGGTGTGAATACATGAGAATGGTTTTGTGTTTCTCATAGTCTTCAAATGCAGGTATGCCATTCTTTCTAATCATGTATGTTTGCAACCAAGTTCTTGCAACCAAGTTCTTGCAACCACAACTGAACCTGTAGGATACACGAACCCATCATCTTCCATCGATTGTGTTATCTTGTGCTTTACCCGCACACATCAAGCCAACCAATATTTTGATCTCTCTTCATTCCCCTGTGGTGCAACAACTGCAAAAAACATGTCCTGGATGTAGTAGATCTGAAAGTCGGTCGTAATTCAGTGAACTTTCCATTGTGTAATTTGTCATGGATATAGTATGAGATAAAGGAGTTAGATACTATGGAACCCATGTATCCACCCACTCACTTGACTCGCATTGATCCCACTCGCAATGAATATAGCTCTGACAAAAACAAGCCAACTGTCATGTCCAAATGGTCCATGTGTTTGCATTTGAGCTTCGAAATGAATGCATCTTTGAAGAATCTTTGATTGTATGAAAATCCAATCTGCCTCCCACTATACCCTCCTCAACCAACCAAAAGAATCTGTGCACTGTTGAATCAAGTGTCCCTCCCTGTGACAATGCTGAACTACACCAATCAACAATAGAACGTGCATCACTGAATTTTTCTTCTGAAATCTTCAATTGCTCCTTAACTAGAGCTCTCTTTACACATGCGCCTACTCCATCGTGCTCCCCTTTCCCATGCCTAGCTTAAAAAAAACTCCAAATATTAGGTACACCCCTCTCTACATGCATTCTACTCAACCAATAAAACATGCGAGCATTCTTGAATTGACCTGTGCAGTTATCTGACCAAATGAGATGTCGGCCCAGTGCTATATCATGCTCCTGCAAGAACTCAAAAAAATTCTCAAAACAATGTTGGACATACTCGGACGAGTGAGATCTATCATCACTCATATAAAAATGATACTCTCTGATTATCTTTTGATCCTCCTCTATACTATCAGGTGCATGTCTAAACGTTATGTGGACAAAAATAACAATTTGAATGTAATTTTAATACTGAGATTGAACCTCATTTTGTGGTTGCAATGTGTAGTTTTCTCCAAAATCAACCACTAGTATAATAGTGCCAATCGGAAAAGAGTCCTTACATATTCTAAATTGTTGATCCAACCACTGAGACCTATGACTATGCCTTGCATATTTGTAGAAAATATTGTCCTTAAAATCTGTAATAAAATCAGCAACACTACATTCTTTTGTAACCAACAGTATATTTGACTATCTCATATCTCTTTTTCTCAACAAGATTCTTTCCAAATTCATGTTCGAAACCCTCATGAAAACATTGAAAAAACTTTGACAAGCCACCACATTGTGAGCACTTCGCATTTAAACAATCATTTCTATAGAAAAAGAAACCATCATCCCTAGAACTTAAAATTAGATCTAGCAAGTTCCTTGATGATTTCGGAAGATGCATTGCACCACACTCCTGCAACATTTCATTAGTATACAAAGTAGAACGGATATAGCATAATAGTTCATGGTACATTGAAAACTCCACTTGGTATTTGTATTAACAAGTATTACGAATCTTAAGAGGCACACAATAAAATGGCTTCAAACCTTGAAATGTTCTTTGTGAGATTTCCATATTTGGGTGTGTTTGAATAAATTTTTTGAACACCATTGTTTCGCTTGATTCCAAGAAATGTTTAGGATGTGGTGTATGGTCTTGACTGCCAATTCTTAACTTTAAAACATCCTTTGCATTGGGTGATACTCTAGAGTTACCATGCCAAAATTGTTGAATTGCCTACTTTACATTATCGGTTAGCTTCTTATCAACACGTGGAAGCCTCTCGGTAAAAGCCCATGTATCATTTTGAAGAGGATCATCTATTATTTCTCTTCTTGCAAGTGCTCTATCCAAAGTTTTACAATTTAAGTCAAAATCAATACAAGTTTGTCTCATAAAGCGAGCCTTTTTCAATTGATGGCTTACTAGGGCAGTTGTAATGACTCTTTGAGCAGCTCTCTTATCTTTTTCCCTGTTACTTTTTCCAATAGACTTGAGAGCATTAAAAATATTTTTGACAATAATAGAATTTTTTTCGATCCTCTTGTTCACACGAATCTTCAGTTTGGCTAGCAAAGGTCTCATCTTTTGCATCTTTAGCAATTGTACAAAAAGTTGGCATTGCTCGGTCAATGTCTTATCGCTAAAATATTGGTTGAAAAGTATTCTAGCCTACAACCGAATAGTTCGTGTTGACCTCTTGCCTTCAAAATTGTTTATAATGTTATCATCAATTTAAACTAACCATTTAGGGGTCCTTGAAGGTCTTGAATTTGGAATATGTCTTTCTTCCACACAAGGTTCTTCATTTCTTGTTTAATTTGGTGAAACATAATTTACACTTGCTTCAATATTATGTTCAACATCTTCATTTCCAACATTTTCACCTTGAAAATTTCTAATATCAATTTGAATAATTTCATTCCCAATTTCAATATCATGTTCAAAATATTCAATTCCAACATTTTCATTATCAATTTCAATATTTTCATTATCAATTTCAATATTTTCATTCCCAATTTCAATATCATGTTCAACATCTTCAATTCCAACATTTGCATTCCCAATTTCAATATCATGTTCTACATTTTCAACTTGAACATATTCAATTTCCTCTTCACTTGAAAGACCATAGGGTTTAGGTTCACCAATATTTAACATACCTTGCCTTTTCTTCCTATGACCCTCTCTATCTCTTTGTCTATATCCTTCAATTTGTTCTTTTGTCAGCTTTCTCTTACATTTTTGCTTCTGACGACTATTGCTCCCCATTATACCAAATAAAAGATGCTAAAAAATCATTATGTATGAAAAATTTGAGTACAAGATGCTCCAAAAAGTTTATCTTTGTCTCTTCTTGTGTGAAACCGCACATTTCTCGCCTATAAAGTGCTGCAAATAGAATGTAGGGTCTGTTGGAATGCACAAAAATGGCCCACAAATCCAATATTCGATATAATTGGATATATGATTTGTAAAACATGTTCTGCAACGGTAAGATTTAGCTCTACACATCGAAGTTTCACAAATCGAATATTCGATTCAAATCGGATATCCAATTTGTACACACATAGACCTAAGGGTTAATGGTAGAGAGTGAGAGAGTGGAATATTGAGAGAGGGAGAGGGAGAGGGAGAGAGGGAGAGAGGGAGAGATAAAAGGAGAGAGAGAGTGAGAGGGAGAGTGGAGAGTGAGAGAGTGAGAGGGAGAGTGAGAGTGAGAGAGAAAGGAGAGTGGGAGGTGGAGAGGAGAAAGGGAGGGAGAGAGAGAGAGAGAGAGGAGGAGAGAGTGGGATGGAGAGAGAGATGGAAGGGAGAGGAGGGAGAGGGAGATGGAGAGAGAGGGAGAGAGAGAGAGAGGAGAGGGAGAGGGAAGATGGAAGGTGAGGGAGAGAGGGAGGAGGTGGGAAGAGCCAGAGAGAGTGGGAGGGATAGAGTTAGAGGAGAGTGGGAGGTGAGGTAGGGAGAAAGGGAGATATAAAGAGAGGAGAGTGGAGGGAGAGAGGAGGGATAGGAGAGAGGGAGAGGAGAGGGAGGAGAGGAGAGGAGGAGAGAGGAGAGTGGGAGAGTGAGATGGAGAGGGAGAGAGAGAGAGAGAGAGAGGGGGGGTAGTGGGAAGGAGAGAGGGAGAGTGGGAGGGAGAGAGAGAGAGAGGGAGAGAGAGAGTGGGATATTGAGAGAGAGAAAGGACTGATTGAGTGAGAGACTTGAGAGAGATAGAGGTGGGTAGAGAGAGAGGGAAAGAGATAATATTTAAATATTTTATATATTGGTAATATATATATTTAAATATTTATAGATTAACTAAAATATTGAAATAATATTTAAATATTATACATTTAATAATATATTATATATTAAATACATAATTCAGTAAGAGATTATCATAAATTGTATATTAAATATATTACATTATAAAATTTATTGGATATTATATATATTAGATTATAAACTTTACTGTATATTATATATATCAAATTATAAACTTCATTGCATTTTTAAATCATATATTAAAGATTGTATTAATTTTTTAAAACTCATATCTAAAACATATCATATATCATATTTGAATCGGATATCGGATATCCGATATGCTGACACAAAATTTAATGCTTAGGGATTAGGCTCGGGATTAGGCTCCGTATTTGGTTTGGACCTGCCAATCCTAAAAAGTCAACACGTAAAACGTGTTTAACAACTTACCTTGCTTTTACAGACTTCGCCCATGTGGCTAATGACTTTTATTTTACCCAAAATTGATGAAACAAAAAGGGTTTGTAAAGGAGCTTCTCAGCTTTCTACCAATATAAATTATATTTTACTTAGAATCTAATAAATTATTATTATTTATTTTTTATTAGAATTACAACTAAAGTCCTGATTGATAGTCTGATAGAAAAACATCTATAGCTTTCAAAAGTTATCACATTTTTTGAATCCAAAATATGCGTCACATTCTATGCTTGGAATACTATAGGATTAAAAAAAAAAATGAATTTCATGAAGTTTTGACCAAGTAAAGGTGGTTAGACATACGAGTTTTTTAATTTTTTAAAAGTTGTAATAAAAAATTCATAACTAATTATTTATTTGAAAAAAAATTACAAAAAAATATGCATCACATTTGGACATGAGTCCTCTACTTATATCTAAAATCTTATAAAAAATTATTATCATTTTATTATGGTTAGGGTGGTCAGACAAACACCTACTTATTTTTTCCCTGAAATTTTAGTACTACTGCATTGAAATTTTAAATTTTCACCAAATAGATTTTTTTTTTATGAAAAATAACCTAGTAGTTTAGAAAATACATTCAATTTTCCACAGATTCTATTCTTGCATATTTTTGAAATAATATAGATAACTTATTCAAATTTTTATGTCAAGTTGCCCAACTCTGATTCTTTGAATTTTCATTGCCACTTAAGGGCATGTTTTTTCCATGATGATCCTTCACATACCCACACAAATAGGCACAACCAAGATATATAAAATTTCACTTGTATTAGAAGTGTAAAGGGCCCATTAGAATGGTCATAAAGAGTTAAATTCACTAGTCAAATAAATACAATCTATTTTTGGTACTTTAAAGCCCTATAGATTCAATTTTTTATTCTACTAAGACTACTCAAGAATTATACAACCTTTTTTATGAGGAAAGAATTGTCTCATATAGAAATACAATCCTCCAACAAGATATGATTGCTTAGATCAATCTTTTCTTGAATGGTAGAGATGAAGTTGATGTTAGTTATGGTGAATGGCTCTAGTAAAGCAACGTGCCTGGCATGGAGCAATCTCATAAAATTTTCTACCTAAGAACCTATGGTAGTGAAAAATTCACTTTTACAAGCTAGAACTCATAGTCATATTGAAGCTGGAATGGACACCCTTCCTATTTTACTTGAAATACATGAGAACCTAGTTTCTAATGCATGAAGATGGATCATTAAAGGTATTCAAAAATTGAAGATTAGCTCTCACACCTACCATAATAATAGTTTCTTTCTCAAACTCTAGATATGATCACACTAAAAGATGACCCCAACATTGTTTATGTGTAAAAAAATAGCCAATGGTGCAACTAAAAATGGTTGCTAGATAAAGAATCCTTGAAAGTTTATGTGACAACAATTATCAGTCTTCAACATGTGCAGCAACCTTTATTGACATATTTGTAATGCCCATTGGGCTCATTAAACATTGTAGTTGCATTTCTTTACTTTGTTGTTTTGCATTTAGTATTATGGTTGAGTTATTGCTCATTGTGATTGTGCACCATAACTCACTTGTAAATCTGGAACTCTATATATTGATGCCTTTCCTCTTCTTCTCTAAGGAAATTTGGGGCTTTTGTATATTTGTTTGTTTTGTGATCATCAATTTATTTTGGTGGAGGAAGATAGCTAGACTGAAGTTCAAATAGTGTTGATTGAAGATTGCAGTCCTTCAATAGATATTGGCCCAGTGAAAATAAACTATTGTATGTGTTTTGTATTGTGTGCAGGTGAAAGGTGTCTAAAAAGGTTTGTACGAAGGAGACTTGCAGCCTCATAAAATCAAAGAGGTGATCTGAATTTGAAAAATAAGGATTTTTCTGCAAGTTTTTGATCTCTATCGAGAAAGAAGTTGTCAATTTCAAAAAAAAAAACAAAGCAATCTGAGTGAAGAGATGTGCAGGCTGAGCAAGAGAGATGGAGTGTAGCAGGCTAAGCGGAAGAGTTGCATGTGAAAGTTCCTTCCTTATTTTCCACACAAATTTCTAAAAAGGCCTAAAGTTTTTACGCATACCTAAAAGTCTTCATATTTCTTTTAAAACCATAAAATCCCTCCTTTCTTATAATTAAGAAGCATTTAAAAGCCATATGAAAATTAGTTCTTATTTAAAAGAAAGATAAGAAAAAAGAGATCCATATAAAATTAAAAAAATAGAGTATGGTTTGAACTTTAATATTATTTTTTACTATTTTTGAGATCATTTTTAACCATGAAAAAGTGATATATTAACAAGTAAGAATTATCTTTAGATGGGTTATCAAAGTGTTTTTTTTTTGTAAAGTGATAAATAAATATTGTGTAATTAAGTGCATTATCGGTTGCAACCGACACTTAATCTAGAAAATTCAATATAGTATAAAAATATTATTGCGTGTGGGTCCTATTTGAAGAGACAAGGTGAGTATCTATTTGCAAATATCACTTTGAAACTTGTGTTGAACTTTTGGACCATTGTGCACATTTTTTATGGAAAATATGGCAGGAAATGTTATGTCTAACATGCTAATTCTCGTATTTGAAGGAGACAACTTTACATATTGGTGTACTAGGATGCAAACCCTACTCAAATCCAAAGATTTATGGGAAATTGTACAAGTAGGGTATGTAGAACTAGATACAACTACATTTAATGCATTAAATGACCAACAAAGAAGAGAATACAAAACAAATGTAAAGATGGATAATGAAGCCTTATTTTTGGTTCAAGGTGCAATTAATCAAGCAATTTTTCCTAGGATAAGTGGTGCTAGTCATTCTCAACAAGCATGGAAAATACTGAATAATGCATATCAAGGTGCACAAATTGCAAAATTATAGACAATGAGGAAATCTTTTGAAAATGTAAAGATGACTATTAGTGAATTTGTGAATGAATTTCTAACAAAGGTAGAAGTTCTAGTGAGTCAAATGAAAGTTTTAGGGAAAGATGTATATGAAAATCATGTCATTGAGAAATTTTTAAGGAGTTTTATTTCTAAATTTGATGGTGTGGTTTCTACAATTGAGATTTCAAAAGATCTCACAACTATACACATAGATGAACTAAGTGGAATATTGTTAACTGCTAAAGAAAGGATGAAAAGTAATGAAGAAGGTCTAGAACAAGCATTAGAGGAAAAAGAAACACATTTTTTAGGAATAAAAATAAAAATGAATACAAAGGTGAATCTGGCAATTTTAGAGGAAGAAGTAGCAACTTCAGAGGTACTGGAAGAGGAAGAGGTAGAAATAATGGGAGAGACTATGATAAAAAGAATATTTAATGCTTTCATTGCAATAATTTTGGACACTATGCATCAAAATGCTGGATTAAACAAGGTGAAACAAGAAAAGGAAATGCTCACAATATTGTTGAAAATAAAAAAAATTGTTTATTTCTTGCTTTAATGCAAATGCTAGTGAAAATAATGTATGGTATATTGATTCTAGATGTTCTTCACATATGACATCTAACTAGCATTTATTTGTCAATTTGGATAAAAAACATCAAAGTATAGTAGTACTAGGAGATAATCAATCTCATGGAAGCATTGATAAGCATAAGGCTAGATTGGTAGTCAAAGGATACACTCAATAGGAAGGTATTGATTACACTAAAACATTTGCACCTATAGCACAAATGGATACTATCAGATTGGTTTTGGCTTTGGCAGCTCAACAGAGTTGGATAATTTATCAAATGGATGTAAAGAGTGATTTTTTGAATGGATATATTGATGAGGAAGTGTATGTTTCTCAACCTAGAGGTTTTTAAATACCCTCTAAAGAGAATTATGTTTACATATTAAAGAATGCCTTGTATGGTCTTAAGAAAGCACCAAGAGCATGGTATTCAAGGATAGACTCATACCTACAATAGAAAGGTTTCTTAAGAAGTTAATCAGATCCGAATCTTTATATTAGGATCTTGGATAAGGATATTTTTTTCTTAGTTCTCTATATTGATGATCTTATCTACACTGGGAACAATTCAACTTTATTTGCAGAGTTTAGAGTAGCTATGGTTGTTGAATTTGAGATGACATATTTGGGACAAATGCACTATTTTCTTGGCATAGAAGTATAGAAAAACAAAGATGAAATATTCATGTCTCAAAAAATATATGCTTTAGACATCCTACATAAATTTCAAATGAATAGTTGCAAACCAGTTGCAACACCCATTAAAGCTGGACTTAAGTTGTCTAACTTGGATGTGTCAGATTCACTAGGACCCACTATGTATAAACAATTGATTGGTAGTTTGATCTACTTAACTACTACTCGACCAAATATCACATATGCAGTGAGCTTGGTATCTAGGTTCATGTCAGAACCTAATCAAACACATTGGAATGCAACTAAGAGGATTCTTAGATATGCCAAAGGGACATTGAGTTATGGTCTTAAATTTCACCATTCAGAGGATAGTAAGTTGATTGGCTATACAGATTCAGATTGGGTAGGTTCCATAAATGATTGAAAGTCTACTTTTGGTTATACTTTTAGTCTTGGTTCTACAATATTCTCTTGGAAGTCTAAGAAACAACCTACTGCATCACTTTCTACAATAGAGGCAGAGTATACGGCTGCAACATTTGCAACATTCCAAATAGTGTGGTTGAGATGACTATTGGAGGATTCACACCAGATACAAAATGGACCTACTTTGTTGTATTGTGACAAAAAGGGTGCTATACAAATGACTAAGAATCTAGTGTTTCATAGCAGGACTGAACATATTGAGATTCAACATCACTTCATCAGAGAGTTGGTTCAATAGGTATTGATCGATATTATGTACTGTAGTACACATGATCAGATAACAGATATCTTCATGAATCCTCTAGCTTGTGAAAGGTTTGAGACACTTAGAGAAATACTCCAAGTTCTTCCCAATGGTCATTATGGGGGAGAATGACAACAATTATCAGTCTTCAACATGTGTAGCAACCTTTTTTGGCATATCTGTAATGCCCATTGGTCTCATTAAACATTGTAGTTGCATTTCTTGACTTTGTTGTTTTACATTTAGTATTATGGTTGAGTTATTGGTCATTGTGATTGTGTGCCATAACTCACTTGTAAATCTGGAACTCTATATACTGATGCCCTACCTCTTCTTCTCTAAGGCAATTTGGGGCTTTTGCATATTTGTTTGTTTTGTGATCAACAAATCACTGTTCTTGTTTATTTGCCTTCATGAGGTGGATACTGAAGAGATAGGTCCAACTAGTAAATTTAATGAAGTTAGTTGATATTAGACTTCCAACATTATGTGACAGTTCCACGTAGTTGTTGTGATGTCACCACCTATTCTTCATTAAACTTATTTCAAAGGTTATTGGTCCCACCATGAGCACCAACACAATTTTCTTTGATTGATAGTGCAACATTATTAACTTTTTAAACTATCAAGACTTGTAATTCATGAGATTTTATCATGTGTATCTACCCATGAATTAGTGGTTCTACAAAATACCTTGACTACATCAACATATTTTTGTTGGTTTACAATTTCTGAGAGGAACTAATTTTTGTTGAAATCGCATATTTTTAGAAAATATAATGATGTAAGCCTTTAAAAGTTCCATTTTAAGGATCCCAAATGAAGAGGGTTTGATCAAACCACCTTGGATAAAACCTCGCTAGTTTTAAACCATACCTATAAATGAGTCTCTTTCACACCTATCAAAATGCTGATAAAAAATCACTTTTGATTTACCTTTTGGGGGATCAAATGAATTCATTTAAAATTTATTTTAAATGATTATGGTATTCCTTGGAACAAGTTATCCAATGAATATAATATTAATATGTTTTGGTTTTATTATGTATTTGTTTTTTTAGTTTTATTAAACATAGGTTTTTCATTAAAAATGAAGGTCTTTGTTCTACACATGTGGAAAAAATAGATTATCAAAAAAAAATTTGAAAAATATGAGTGCACTGGATATTGAAGTCCTTGATCCAACAAAAAAAATAAAATTGAATTTCGATATATATAAAAAAAATTTACGCGTTATACAGTCGCGCTATGTTTGAATTGTAATTGGTTTGACTTTGAAACTTGATTAAAGAAAAAATATTCAATAAAAAACTAGCTAACCAAGTGGAAGCACTAGATATCGGAGTTAAAAATCTAAATTTGAAAGAATTAGAATTTTAACCTTCATGGAAAAAAAATTATGCGCTATACGGTGTGCGTCACTTTTTTAAAATGTTGTTTTCTGAAAAAAAACCAATTTTTGTGGGAGATGGAAAAAGAAGTGCAATATTATTCCAAAAAAATTGAAAAAAATATTTTTAGAATCTACAGAAAAAATGTGACGAGACTCTAGTTAGCATCATCTTCAAATTCCTCATGGTGCAGCCGCTATAGGTGCCCGAATGTGAAGATTTAGTTAAAAAAATAATTTCAATGTCCAGTTTGGCCAAAAATTGTAAACCACAATTGTGGGATCACCTCCTACATGATTAACAAAGGGTAGTACCTATTATTTACTAAGCTAGTAATATCAATCAATGGTGTAAAACCCTAGTTTTTTATTCTAACAAATTCTAAAACCATGTGTGGGTTGTTGATTTGAAGGAGCATTAGTAGCCAAAATAAGATTAGATTCTCTAGTGAGATAATTTAAATCTACGCGAACTTAAGGCCTCCAAAGCTTTAATCCATTAAATATAATAATGAAATATCAAGACTTTAAAGCCAAAGAATGTGATGAGATAAAATGGGAGACTCAACACAAAGAAAATGCAAGATCCAAAGAAGATCGTGGCCTAAAAAGGCAAATGGAGAGTGGAGCTTTACTATTTATGATAAACTATCAAGAGACTTTTTTTGCAAAGATGAACCCAAAAGCTTATCCATTATCACTCAAAACTCTAAGATTAATGCAAATAATCAAGAATTGGCCTAAAGAATTAACCCCCTAGCTCATGTCAAGGGAAAACTTTAGGAGAAGCCACTCATCATTAAGGTATCCCTTTTTTTACAAGGCCTTAAAATCCTTATCAAAGTCAATGATATCTTTGTGTGATATACCTTTGAGAATTTCAACAATTTCCTTGACCTAAAATTATAGCTAAGCTAAAGGTTAGATGATTGCCTCAATCTCTAAAATGCTCAGTCTATTCCCAACCATGGAAAGAAATTATTTTTTTCTTTGTCAAAAGAATTATTTTGAATTAATTTTATCCCAATTATTTTTGAGGTGTACATACCTTGCTACACTAGAGATATGATGTGTCCATGTATCCCTTGCATTTCTTGATCAGAGTGATAGATTGGAAATAACACTTGAGAATAGCCTTGTTTTGGCTTAATATCATGTTTACCCTCACCAAAGTTATTCGTCTATTATTGAAATATTAATGGTTAGGAGTGTCTCATTAGATAAGTTATATAGTTTCTCAATTAGGGATTGATCCTAGGATACTTTTGATGATAGTGAGAAGAGTGTGCCATCTACCACCAATTTGACTTTCTCATTTGGTGCCTAAGAGGAAGCTATGAATCTTAAGGAAGACTTGAGATATAAAATGATGGTAGGAGCACAATATTGCAGCCTACTAGAGTGGCTACAGAGACTCTCAAGGATGTGTGCAGGATTTTGAGGATTTTTTTCCTTGATGGGAAAATTATGTATGACTCAATTGGTGCTCAGAGAACTCATTGAGCCATGTGTTTATGATATATGACCTTGGGATAAAGGACTATGTGATCAGTTTGATATGATGGCTCACTTTGATGCACTATCGATGCTAATCATAGTGATGATTAGTGGGGTATTAGTGGTAGATAAGAGAGGTTGTGGGTTCCCCATTGATTATAATATAATGATAAAAAGGATGTTAGATGAGGGGGTGACATATGCATGGGGTTCGTGTGTGCTAGCAAACCTATACCATCAACTACAACAAGTAGCATATAGGTTCAGAGCCAACATAAGTTGTGGAGTGAATCTCTTGTAAATTTGGGCATGGGAGCATATTGCAATCATTATACCAATAGAATACAAAGCACAAGAACCTATTTTAGGTACTTATTCATGGAGTTATGATGATGTGGTGACCTAGAATAAGCTAGGTGATATACCTTAAGAGAGATGAGCCATAGATGATATGGTTATATTCACTTGTAGGCCCTAGAGATAGTGCAAAGGCATGGTAAAATGATGGGGATTACCTTCCATACTATTGACAAACCATATATTTGATTGGTTTCCTAACACTAATTATAGAGATATACCTACATAATTAGGTGTGCAGATATTTTGGATAGAAGCAAGATGTTCTAGTGGGGGAGGCCCTATATGCTAGGCCATAGTGATAGGTCTTGTATTAAAGGGCCCTGTGATTAGTCTTGAAATAGTAATTGGTGACTTTGAGGGGTTAGTGCCTATGCAATGGGACTTTCCAAAAGATGTTTATATGTAGGTATTGCACTTGAGTATGATGAATGTTAGGTTGGTCAAATACCATCCTACTTTATAGATCTCGTAGGTCAAGAGGGTAGGGAAGGTAGAGAGGATGGGAGTAGAGGCAAATGCATATGACACCAAGTTGATCATGGGGATGATGGATGAGGAGGAGATAATGGTGGGGGTGGTGATAAAGGAGGGAGAGGAAATGGTGGAGGGGTTGGTAGAGTGGAAATAGTAGTAGTGACACTAGCTATACAACAACCAGTGATATATCAATTAGTACAATAGGTGGTACAACCACTAGTAATATAGTAGGTAGTTGTATAGCCAGTTGGAGGGGATGATAGGGGAGATGGTGTAGGTAGATATGGAGGATAGATAGCCAATTGCAAGCCTGGGTATATATATTTTAGGATTAACTAACTAGCATACAAGCACATTTAGCCAATATGACATGAGAAAGGGATGCAATGGTTATATATTTCCAAAAATAAAAGTAGTCTATCCTTAGATTCAAAGATATTTCCCATGGATCTACATCCAATTTTATCTTACAGATCACATGGTCAAAACAAGAGGCTCTATATTAGAGGTCATTATATGAGATCTTAATACCCCTAAAGTATTGAGATTTGAGTTTTATATGTAGCAAATCAGAGAGGTTGAGATATTGTAGATCAATGATAAATGGGGTGGTGGGGAAACAACATTATAGACCACCATTAGGGTAGGGTGATGACTAGGGGTAGAGAGGGAAAATACCATTAGGGTCAAAATAGATGACCCCCTCCCATTCTGATGGAGGGAGTTCACTATACCTTATTGTATAGATGATTATATTTTATAGACACACTATAATTTTTACTTATGGGCTGACTATATTATATATTTATGGCTCGTGAGCCCATGTACAAACATGTATATCAAAGTATCATGACACATTATTTTTGAGATATATTATATGATATTCATTTTTGGTGAAAATATCTATGTATGTTATTTGATGATGTTATGATTTCTATTTGATTTTTCTATGTGGGATATATATATTCATTGATGATCGTATTTAATGTTATGATATATGATGTGATGGATTGTAATGATGTTATACTAGATGATGACATGATTTAATGATATGATAATTTTGTATTTTTGATTATGTGATGATGAACTATATCATGATTTTATGAGTGTTGATGATATATCCTATTGTTTATATGGTTATGGATGTAGGATATATGCATGTGATGATATCATATCATTAAATCATACACACATGCCCCACCTAAAATGGGGACCCCTCTTTTTCCCATCTCGCTTTAAGTTGTTTTTGTCTTTTCTCCTTAAGAGAAAGGTCTAGAAGTTTTTTGTTTTTGTCATCCCCCTTGATTTTATGAAGTTTTTCAAATTGGGAGATGATTTTGTGTCTTTCAAAAACTGGATAGGTTGATATTTGCCTTTGGGATGCCTTACTTAGATGATTTTATGTTGGGTTGGTTTGGGTCTCAATATTTCTAACGCCTCATGGATTTCATCCATCTCTAAAATTAGCAAAACTAGCAGGTTTTCATGGAATCCAATCTACATGAAAATCAATGAAGTTGTCTTCTTCTTGGAATTCACTCTTGCTGAAATCCCTGAATATAGGCCTACTTATAATCTCTGAAGCACTTCTTCAATGGATAAAATTTGAAATCTCCATGTGATTAGACATGATAGCTATATTGTGAGTGACATTAATGGCCATGGTACAAGGGTGCTAAAACCACCATTTTCTCATTCATTCACATTTCTCATTTGCAACTCAAATTTGAGCTTCCTCATGACCTACGACATGCGAGAATACAAGTGAAAGGTATGATTTGAGGCATTCAAGGATGATTTCGAGGTGAAATTCATATTTATTTGTCACTATCTATCTCAAAGGTTAGTAAAATCACTATTGCACTTGGTTTAAAATGATATTCTTTGCATTTTTGTGTCTTAGGCTTTAAATCACATAGGGTTTTTATTAAAATAGTTGCTAGCATGTATTTGGAGTTCTACATTTCTTGTTTGAAGTATACATTGGTTGGATTGACACTTTTCATAATATTAAATCTTTTTGAGCTTGTGTTGAATGGTTCAAATGTGCAAATCTTTGATATCTCGAGTAAAACTATGTATTGAAAGGTTTTAAACGAATTTACATTCTTTACTTGGGCTTAACAAAAATTCACATTTCTTATCTTTGAGTGTGGATATTTGTTTGAAAATATTTTAAATGAGCTAAAACACCTTTGCATTCATAGTCGAAACCATGAAACTAGGGTTTCCCATAGATGGAATCATGTCCAAATTTAGAATGAGAGGTTGAAATATGTATTATGATCTATGATGAGATTGTTTATGGCTAGAAGGTTTGAAGAATTCTAAGCTTTAAAAGTCTTAGAACCCTAAATTTAACTTCAAACAAATCCCATTATCAAGTATACAAGATTTTGGAACCCATCACACTTTCAAATTTCGAAAAAATTCATTAGTGTTTCAATGTTTCATGGTTCTTAAAATCCATGAGGGTTTCAAAGCCCTGATGGTCAAAACATAGGGAAATATACAAACAAATTCAAACTTTCAACCCTTTCGAGGAATTTTAATTCTCATGAATTTTTTCACCATTCCCCAAAATCCCCAAACCCATTAAAAGCCTGAGACTAAATAATGACTTAGTCATTTTATGATGATATAGTCACCCTTGCATATTTCATGGCATCATGAAATCCCTGAGATGTTCCTAAAATTTGTAAAATATGTCTAAGGAAGTCAAGCTAGCTTTTGCTAAAGTATTGACCTTGTTGATTCTTGTCTATCATGAAGTATTTCAAAAACATTTAGAATCCATGAAAGACCTAAATACCTGAAGTTTCAAAAGCATACAGGTTAAAAGCATGGTAAGATGCACTCTTCACAAATTTCATGCCCTCTTGGAATTCCCAAGGGTCACCAAAAATTAATACTAGCAATGGCATCTTGGTGTGCAATAGGTACGACGAAGATTTTTGGAAGATCAATTAGTGAGAGTTTTTGGTCTGATTTTTTGCAAATCATATTCTTCTGTTTAGATTGTGGAGAGGAAACTTAAGAATGTTTCAGTTTTATCTGCATTTATAGTTAAATCATTCAATATCCATGTTATGATAAATCATCCTCTACAATTTATAACCATGCACTAACTAATGTTTCAAAGTACATAACAAATTCAAATATTTCCCCTAGCCATAAAAAGGAAAAACTATATGAAATCAATTCTATATTATAGCGCTAGATATCATCACTTCGATTACCAAGATATTCTGCATAAAAAATAATTTGCGTTCACTTCTTTCAAGTTATATGTTGTAGCATGATCATCTCTTTACAATAGCAACATAGAGAAGGAATGTTTTCCTTCTACTAATGAATTTGTATTCCATTGGTGTTAAGGAGATTGAGCATAAAAACTTGAGTTGACTTCAATCATTGATTTTATTGTAAGCATTAAAAAACTCATCTTAAGGTTCTCAGCTCTTAAATTCAATAATTTGAAAAATGTCAAGGGAGTCTAAGCAACATAAGATTAATCATTGCCTAGAAGGCCCGATTAATCTATAGAGATAATATAGATTTTCCCCAGTCCTACGAAACATATGTTGAATGGGATTTGTCCTCCCTAGTGCACTAGTTGGATGTATCACCCTAAAAATGGAGTTCCTAGAGGTTTTCTAGAGAGGAAATTGTGAAGCTTTAGAGAAGGCCAAGCTAATGCTACTATTTTCATCCTATTTTAAAAAGACATAGAATTAATGCGAAAAAATCAAAAGGATTTCATTGAACAAAATGTAGATTGATAAGAAGTTTCTATTCCAAATCTCAATTGCACGCCTAGAACAAACATGCACAAAAAAAAGACTAGTATATGATTGTGCCAAATAATTTTTGAGACCTATAATGTTTTGTACACTAGTATATATGTCTACAAAATAAATGCCAAGATATAATCTTTTGTACACTAGTATATGCTTATGTCAGTAATTGTTGAGATGTAACCTTTTTTATTTATATGGCAGTAATATTAATAGTAGAGTACAAAAATTGCATATATAATGTAGTGCAAAGAGAATGCATGTCATTTGTGCACTTGTGTTGGATGCTCATCAGGCTGTAGGTGCTCGAGATTGGGGCATTGCCAACTATTGGATGCATGCATTTTTTTGGGCCTTATGAAAATTTTAAAATCATATGATAGATTAAGCCTTAAACCAAAGTAGACACCCTTAGATAATTCAAGCCCACATAACAATCGTGAATTTTCCACTAAACTCAATAGCCAAAGATATGCAAACAAAATTCTAGAACCCAAATTTATGTGAGAAAAGGGTATACCATCTCAGGTAAAAATCACTCTTCATCAACTATATGGCAACAAATGTGCATTGTTGATGCTTTAAAATGTTCCCTTTTAGATGGTCTTTGTCTAAGAAAATTGGACATGATAGGACTCATTTACAGAACCTAAAAATGGTCATAATTAAGGACTAGAAGTAGCTCAATAGTAGGCAAAGAAACAAGGTTCTGGTTTGAATCCTGGCTGTGTCCAAATATCTAAGGATTTTGAATAAGAAAAAAAAGAAGCTAACATTAGACTTTTCATCCATGTCTCAAGAAAATGGATAGGCTAAAAACCAAAAATACCATCATCAAGTACTACAAGCAGTAGAGCCATTAGTTTCTACGTTGAATCCTCGACTATCCAAATTTCTAACAATATAAGATAGGGGTTTAAGGACCAATAACAGACCTTTTTTATCCCATATGTTGGAAATTGGAAGATGAAAAGCCAATAAAAGGTACTGTAAATAGCTCAGCATTAGTGCAGTCAAGCTAGGTACAAGGTTCAATCCTGGCTTGTCCAATTGTGTATATATATCATAGAACTCCCTTCTACTGAAAATGTATATTTTGAGAGGACTTACTCGACATTTATTTCGTAGCCACCGCTCGAAGATTTTGAGGGTTTTGAGCCTCCATTTGCAGCTTCCGCCATTTCTACACAACTTCAAACCCTGATGCACAATACTATATGAATCTAGGGTTCACAAATTTAAAGGTAAGTATTTAGAAAACCATATAAACCTCCCTTAGTTCATCATAATCTATTTCAACATGCTCATAGATGTTTCGAAGGATTCTTGCTACGTGTATGCCCTGGAAACAATTACTTAGTTTAGCGATCAAGATTGTGACCACACTATCACAATTGCCACATTGACTATGTTTAAGTTTCATCATTGATCGACAGTTGTGTTTATTTTCAAGAGAGAAAGGTTAGGATTTCACTGGCCTTGGAAAACAAATTTTTTGTCCCCTCATCACTATGCACGAAAAATAGAGAAAAAGGAACATCCACCACTCCATCAATGCTTCCAATGCTCTCTCTTCCCTCATCTTCCATTGCAAGGCTCGCCAGAGTCTCAATAGCTAGGATTTGGAGCTACACATGATCGAATCCTCGAGGTAAAGAAGTAAATCATAAATAAATTGGAAAACCATTAGACAAGGCACCGCTTGAAGAGAAGATAATGACAGTGATGACCAAACACCTCCTCAGATAACGAATATACTTGCTTTCCAATTCAAAGCTTGCTCTGATAGCTGTCATGTCTTCTCTCCGTACAGAGAGCTAGCTTCGTATGATTTGAAATCTATTATCATAGTCACCCAAAAAATGGCATTAAGGAATGGTCATGATCATCTGAATCATCTTGCATGCCCTTGATCAACAGTGTAACCATAAACATCTCGTTGACAGATTATTATTATGCCTACCTACAAATATAGGCTTCGTGGTTGCCAAAAATGATCAACGGTTCACAATCACTCTACCTTCTTGCCAGCCCCCTCAGTGATGTTGCCAGCCCCCTCAGTGATTTTGAACCATCGACAGATGAAACGAACTTCTGAAGCTCAAATAGGACACGCCTTCAGCATAAAAATCTGCTTAAGTAATGAGGATTGGGTCTCGTGAAAGTAATATTTTTGTGGATTTACTTTCATAATGTAAAACTTCAAAAGAGTTAAGAATCCATAAATTCTTTAATCATTCGGGACACTTCTTGAAATTCTTGAAGTTAAAGGTTTCCACAGGCTGCTTAAGGAGTGAATGAGTAATCATCACTTAAATTATCTCTGCGTGAAAATTATCAAAAGCTTCCTCAATTCTAGAAGTTCATTTAAATCCAAGCCAAGTTTTGAAAAAGGAATAAGTTTCTAAGGAATATAGTTAAATTTCCCCAAAGATTTCATTATTCCTTGAAATTTTTGAAGTTTCTCATTCTCAAGGATTTTGACTCCCTTCAAATTTCATGAAAGTGATTTAAATCTTTGCAAAATACAAGTAAATTGTAATTTCTTTTGGTGATTTCAGTTTTCCTTGAAATTAAATCTTTGCAAAATACAAGCAAATTGTAATTTATTTTGGTGATTTCAGCTTTCCTTGAAATGCCTAAAATCCTTGACACCCTAAAATCCTTAGAAATGTTTTCCAAGGGTGAATTTGATGATTTTCATGTTGGGATTCTTAACATATTATTTCAAAATGGTGCTTTATGCAAATGTGGAGAGATATGATGGTTTTTCTAATAAATTTTTCAAATTATTTGAATATATTAAATATTTCTTGAGATATTTGTTCATTCTTTCCACATTTTTCTTCCCTTTCAAGTAATTAGGATATTTTTCTAACAGATGTAGGTTAATGAAAACAAACAAGTTGAGACAAGAAAGAAGGAAAGAAAGGGTAAGAAAATAGGGGAAGGTGAAGAGAAGCTCTCCTGGGCCACACAAATGAAGTTTGAATTCAAGCGAGTTCTTCTAGAATCAAAGATTTCTTCCTACTAGGATAACATGGGAGATAATAATTTGGGTCATGTGCACCTAGAGGACTTTAAGAAGAGAATGCATGGGCCAAATCACACTAAGTCGGCTAGGAATATGGTTAGAAATGGAATTGCACATGCTATATGGTTTCCTCCAATAGTCTAGTGCCCAAAATTGATTATTGAATGTGCTAATAATTACATGTTTGATGAAAGAAAGGTCATTGGACCATAGGGTAGGATAATTGACAATTTCATAGAAGAAGCTCTAGCTAAGGATTTTGAGATCCCATCTCACTCTAGATTAGTAATGTTTAACTTGGAGGTAGCCAAGAAGTTCTATATACATAGCCCAAACAAATGCATGGAGAACATAAACAACAAGTGGGCCAGTAAGCCAAGGAAAAATTTCTCAAAATTGCCTAAGAATCTATACAAGAGTGATCTTTGCAATGAGTATGGTGATATGGTTACACTATTAAGCAGAATTGTGGGATTGGAGAAAGCTACCCAATTTGAGGATTGGATGTTTTATGTGATTGAAGAAATAGAAAAGGGAACTAATTTACATTGGGCTAGGTTTTTAAGTAACAATATTAACTAGTAGTTGAAGGAGGTGGACAAAACCCAAAAACATAATGACCTCCTTTGTCATCTACATGCTAGCCAGGAATTTTAAGTATTTAACTTGCAAAGGAACAATGGGCAATAAACCCGAGAAGCTCAATGTTTATGAGTACTTTCCTCAGCTACACTTGTCAAGAACTTCACACTACAAGAGGGTCAATGATTCCTTCTTGATGTATATTACTAGAACACTGCAAGAAGCTCTAGATATAAGGTTATCACTTGATTCTATGGAGTTGGTGAAAAATTATGGCTCCTTGAAATTTTAATTACATTAGAATTCAAGGCTGCCCCCTCAGGTCGTATAGATTACCTAGGTACCAAACCAATAAGGTGGTGATACTAGAAGTTACAAGGCAACTTGTGGTATTTGATAACCTGTATTAAAAGGTATACAAAAAATAGGAATGGGAGGTGAATTCCTAGTGGAAATTGATGACTGGGAGGCTTGTCCTACCAATACCAATGCATTAAATTTATAAGTAGAAATTGAATTCTTTCATTTGCAAACAAGGAGAAAATTTGATCGTCATGGAGTGGCCAAGAAAGCTGCAAATAGGTCATATAGACATAAGCCCCATATTAAATATTATTAAGAAAATTACAAGGATGAATTAAAAATTTTAAGGGAAAGATACTCAAGACTACCTATCGAGATGATTAGGTTGTATAAGCCCACAGAGATCCTTGACTAGGTAGGTAGATGATGATGGGGACTTAATACAATATCATTATTATATAAAATTAGCAAATAAACCAATTACTCCATTGAATTGACCAAAGAAGAGGTGACTGAGTTAGATGAAGTTATGTCCTCGGTGTTGAGATATACCAAGTTATGGGATAATCACAAGATAAAGAGTTTGAAGGATGATGGTGTCAAAATTTCCTATGATTTAATAGGGGATCTTGAATCCTAGTCTTCTAAAGAAGAGCCAGAGTTGGAATTTGAAATTCATGAAGTTGATGAAGAAGAATAGGAAGAAGAACAACTTGTTTTCAAAAAAGGATAAAGGGAAAATAAGAAAATAGATGTTACTAAGAGAAAGCCTATTGAAAACAAAAGGAAGGCACCAAAGCCTCTTGTTGAGGAGTCACCTAAAAGAAGGCTTACAAGGAGAAAGTTGAAGAAATATGCTTCTTCCTTAGTAGACCCAGTTCCTCCTTCTTCCCAAAAGGAAAAAAACCATTCAAGAAGAGGAACTCCCTTTTGAAGAAATTTTTGAAGACACACAAGTTGCAAGGGAAAAATGGGAAACAAAAGATGAAGCTATCAATGTAGAAAGTTCAAGGGAAAAGCCCAAAGTTTTGTATTAGAGGAAAGCCTCTCCAAGGAGTGGGATTCCATTTTCTAACTTGGAAAAATAGAAAATATTATGAACGATTTAGAAGAATCTACAAGGAAGGAGTCAGCTACCTCAGGAAAAACCACTAAATCAGCTCTAGAGTAGCATGATGAGTAATTACAACAAGAGGAGGTCATTATGGAGAAAATCATTGATGATCAACCTATGGATTCAATGCCACCTATCATATAGGTCAACACTAAGAAGGAAAAAGAGGTTTTTGAGGATAGTCTTATAGATCATGAAGAACATGTGCAAAAGGTTGAGACGAAAATAATGGAACAACAACAACAAACATAGGAAAATAAAAAACAATCTCAAGATGTTCAAAAAGAGGAGCAACAAGAGGAACAAAGTAAAGTGGAAGAGGATGAAGGAAATAAAATTCAGAAGTCACAAAAAAACTAACAAGAAAAAGATACTAATGTAGAAAAATCTATTGCTCCTTAATGGTTAAAAGAGCATCTACAAGTTAAACCTATTGTAGAAATGGCTACTCCCAATTGGGATGAAAACCTATTGTAGAAATGGCTACTCCCAATTGGGATGAATTCTTAGCCCAAATGAATAAGCCCAAGGAAAAGAAAAGGCCAAAACCTATTCAAAAATTGTTTGTGATGAGTCTAATAATCTGGTTGTGCACATTGCCACCCCAACTGCGGATAAAGAAAAGGGAGATATTGCTCTCGAAGATTACAATATTTCTATAATAAACTTGGGGCCCACTTAGAAGAAGCGGGAAGCCCACAAGTTGAGGGAGTGTATAGAGACTAATGTACAAAGGTTGGAGAAGGAAGTGAAGACGAAAGAACAATTAAAAGCACAAGTGGATGAGCTATCTAGAGATATATCAAACACTTGGTTAGTCTATTGCAAATAGATTTGGGTCCTTCTACTTAGCCAAGGGTGTTTTCAAAAGAATCTATTGATAAACTGGGTAAGATGCAATCCTCTACCCAAGTTTCTTAGAAATGGATTGATAAGGTATTTGATAAAGGAATCCCCACTTTGGATGAAATAGTGCAGCTATATAATATATCTCTATCTTGTTCTAAGAAAGTGTAGCAAATAATTCCAACTTGTAAATCTACAGATGATAAGGCAATAGTAATATTGACTATACTAGTTGATACTCTGTAGTATATTTTACTAAAGGAAAAGGTAACTGTTGAGGATAAGATTAATGAGCCTGAATCATGGTTGCAATCTTTCAAATTCAGAATAGAAAATATGGATAAAAAATTAATGGATTTCCAAAAAATAGAGAAGGATGTGTAAGAAATTTTTGGGGGTTACATTTTATTTTTGGAGCTATGACTAGGAATAAAATTTCCAAAGAGAATATTAAAATTGACATATTGAAGTAGTGGTGGCAAGTTATTTTCAATCATGTAGATGATGATGCAATGACTAAGGACCATCTCGAAGATGCAACAATGTACATTAGCTTCATGCATAGGTTTCAAGAGTCCCAGCAAGATTGGACAAAGATACTCAAAGGTTTTGATGTTGAGGTGGCATCTATATCACATAGGATCAAAATAATTCCAATACCCAATCCTGAAGAGTTAAATATTGTTTTATCAAAGTTCTAAGTGTGATCAGGAAAATTTGAGGTTAGGATTATTAAAAAAAATAATAGAACCTTAAATTCTTAATCTAGTAATGAAGAACATATAAGCATAAACCAAGGAAAATATACCAAACGTTCATACCATCAATGCATCACCTAAATTACCCTTCTTAATTTATCTTTTAAATGATTAGTACCCTCAGATTATAACCTGCAATAAAATCCTATCTCTATGCCAACAAAATTTTGAAGATAATTGTCTCTTAATCCTAAACTCCGAGTTTCTAAGATGTTAAAATGATAGTGATAGGTGTCTTTTATAGACAAGACGAACTTGAATGAATGGTCGAGATTGAGTTATTTTAATTTCAATAAATGGTTGAAATTAAATGAGACTAGATAGGATAAGAATAAGATTGAGAGAGAAACTGAATAATTCCAAAAGGTCATTTAATTTGAATGGGCAGGTGAATAGACTGAAATAATGCATTGATCCATTTTAGTGCATTTATAAGATGATATGGTACATTAACTCCCTAAAATGGCACATTGACATTTTTAGCACTTTGATAGACTATTTTAGTACATACAATTCAAAATGATGAAATTACAGTTAACTCATTGATTTTGATGTTTTTTGTTCTCGTCAGGCTTTGATTTGATTTTGATCGTTAATCAGGTTTAGATGATTATTAATCTCATGATAAGCGAGATTCAATGATTGATTGATGATAATTGACCTCATGATAGGTGAGGGACAATTATGATTTGATTGATTAACCTCATGATAGGTGAGTTTGGTTGATAGATCGATTGATTAACCTCATGATAGGCGAGGTTGATTGATAGCTTGATTGATAGATCTACTGATTAACCTCATGATAAGCAAGGTTGATTCATAACTTGATTGATAGATCTAATAATTAACCTCATGATAGGAAAGGTTGATTGATATCTTGTTTCTTAAAAGTTTAGATCAAAGTATCACCAGAGTTGATTATATTGATAGGCTGATTGATTTCTATTGATTGAAAATATTTTTGATTTGTGATATTTTGTGTTGATAGGAGCCTTTGGTGAATCTGTAGATTCGTGAGTGTTTCCCGAGGACCTTTGATTTGATACCTCAGCTGACATAGCCTGAGATAGGTGTGATTTCCCATTGTGGACTATCCTCTTTGTTATACACGCCCCAGATTAGGATTAGTCGGGGACTCTTGACAACCCTAGTTGAGAGGTGGCATAGTGAGCATAACACCTTTCACCTTCCTACAGGTGAGATGACAATGACCCTGAAGGATGCGTACCATATATTGAGGATACCTATGGTTGGAGAGATTTTTTTGTATGATCATACTGAGCAGGGAGGTATTGATGGCTTGCACAAAGTGTTTGAGGATGATAGGATTTTTGGTTATGAGATTCCTTGGAGGGAGATGGTGGATGCATATGCTATGCTTCCATCCATGCTTGCTAGTTTTATTGGAGGTTTCTTATGTCTTGAACATAGGTCGAAGGGACTATCTATCGGATGGGGTTGGATCTTGGAGAAGATGATCTTGTAGGGTACTATATATTCTTGGGGTTGTTGCATGTTAGCCCATTTATACCATGATTTACACTAGGTTGTTTATCGGAGAGGACGTAGTTTGTCGGTCAGAGTGACACTATTACAAATATGGGTATGGGAGCATATTGCCATTACATGTCCCATTGCAGATAGACAACGACCAGTTTGGAGACCATATATTCATGGCTACACAGGTCTAGTTGTCTAGCATAGGTTGGGAAAATTGGAGTATTGGAGGTGGATGTTAGATGATCTAGAGTCAGTTGTATGGCGGCCCTATATTGGTTGTGAGTAGTGGGTTTAGGATGATACAAAGATGGCATATTTGTGCCAGTCCATGTATCTAATTGGGAGGACCTAATTTATCATTGAGAGATTCCTATTGAGGAGGGTTATCCGACAGTATGGCAGATTACAAGGTACGCCATAGGGTGTCGCTCACTATGCATGATGACAGATGGATGATTTAGAGTGGGGGCTCACCCTGACCTATGATGCAGTAGTTGAGGAGTATTAGGGGTTGCATCCAATCATTTGGGATTATCATCCAGAGGTAGTTGAGGTAGGGATATCCAAGGAGTATGCTCTATACTTGTTTCTACATCCATTCCCATAGATATCCAACGCAGATGAGGTGGTGCCAACATGAGAGGGTAGTTGTTCATGGTCATAGGTGGAGGAGGAGAGATGGAGGAGATGGAAGAGGGGGAGATGGAAGAGGAGGATATGGTAGAGGAGGAGATGGAGAGTAGTGATGATGATGGAGATGATGAAAATAGTGATGATGGAGACGGGGGTGGTGACAACAGAGGTGGTGATAGAGGTGGTTTCAGAGTAGAATTTTCTGTTAGTTATGTGATGGTGCCTCGACAGAGAAGATCCTTGGTGGCAATGACACAACAACATGTGTAGATTGGGGTACCCTCACAATAGTAGTAGATGCAGATAGCTGCATTACAGGTGCAATTTCAAACTCTGCAGGGGCAGTTCGCACATGTGCAAACATTGCTCACTTAGGCACAAGCATAGGTTACCACTCTGACTATGGAGAGAGATGTTGCTATAAAACATGGTGAGTAGGCAGTGGTCCTTAGTGATATATTTTAGAGAGTGGTTGAGGGGACTACTATGGGTACAATGATGGCAGAGGTTACTAGAGTCACTCGAGAGGTCGAGTATTTTTGTGGTCGATACCATGAGGTTGTTCTAGTAGAGCAGAGAGTTAGTTATGTTGCATCTAGATTAGGCTGCAACCACTCTCATACCACTAGCATGGGCATGACACAACCACCACACCAAGATCCTGATGCTGACCCAAGTATAGGTGTAGTAGGGGTAGGTACTTCAAGTGTAGGAGGTCTTGCAAGACTAGCGAGTCCTAGGGGAGCACCTCATAGTTCCATGATCCTAATTGATGTATTTTGAGACATTTGATGTTGTACACTCTGATCTTGACCCACTGCCATGTTGTTATTGTATCTCTTAACATTTATTCAGATTTCATTGTATACTTGACATTATGATTTTTGAGATTTATATGATATGTGGTGGATTCATAATCTATATGCATTCTATTTGATTCTATGATGAATGCCTATGATATATTCATTTTATTTTCGTTCTATATGCTATGTGGTGTTTATATGATGATGATGTTATGAATATGTGCTAATGAATTTATGATGTATGGATGCAATATTAAAATAATGTTAATTTGAAATGCCATGAGATGAATGTGATAATGCTAATGATATGTGATGCAAATTGTTTTTGATATTTTCTAATGCAAGTATATGATGTGATGTATGGGTAAATGTATGATCTAAGAATGCAAATATGTGATCAAATGTATAAATGAATGAATGATGTGATAATGAAAATTGATGCATTGTGCAAATTGTTTTGAAAGAGGTAAAAACAGGTTTTGACGGGACCCCAAAACCATTTACAAGAAGATTTTGAATGGATCTGGAACCCTCAACCAGAAGGTTGTCAAAACTAACAAACATGAAAGCACAGACAACCAAAGATAAAAAGGAAACCCAGGCCAAGAGCCACCACCGACTACAAAGCTGCAAATAGCCAACAATTGGCCAAAAACCAACCCCCAAACAAGAACCATCAAAATTTAAATTTAGAATTGCTCTTGTGGGAGTGAAGATTCATATCAAAAGGAGGTTTAGAGGACTTATCTTTTTTTCCCTTTATAGTGATCAAACCCTCTTCCACATGTGAAGCTTTATTGAGCCAAGCCAGCGCACAATTATCCTGAAGAGGAAAGACAACAACCACGTGTTGATGGTTAAAATGACACAAACAACATTAAAACAAAATATTTCTACTCTATTTCTCCTGAAAGAGGAAGACAACATGTAGTAGCCTAACTCCCAAGGTCCTGGTAGTTGGTTCTCAACTGTCTGATGTCACTCAATTGGTTCATGCAACTGTAATATTCAAGGGGCCTATGCTGGTAACAAAGGATTCAAGCTCTGACTCTCTTTATCAAAATAGTTCCTGTAAATCAATGGGTTTTAAATAAAAGAAAAAGATAGAACAAAGGGGTAAACCAGTAAATATGAACCGAATTTATCTAGTATCTGGACATATACCTTCAACGATGAATGTTTCCTAACAGATCATAAAAACCATAAGATGATACAGTCTATAGCATAATCTATACCACTGCATACATTTTAGGTGCTTAATTAACTTCACAATTACTCTTCACAAATATTTCAAGGATTTTTCAAAACAACACACATTCATCATCAAAATTATAGATCAACAGACTTTTTAATAACTTCAACTCAATGACAATCTAATAAGATGATCCTTAAATCTGATTCCTTCAAATGACTTTCATCAAGAAACTCTTATGTTCAGCACAATCACTACATATAGATAGATCATATCTTATCAGCCTTATCAAACAAACAATTTAATTCCAAACACCATCTTTCGAGTAAACCTGTAATTCTATTAATTGTAAAAGATTTAAGTACAATGTGTTAGAGTAATAATTTATTACGCTTAATTAATTACATCATACTGGTTAATTAATTAAGTCACTTATTCCTCTAGTTGCTTAAGCTAAACTTAGGCACATTAATAATTGATTAATTATTAAGTGTGCACACTAGGGTTTCATTTAGGGTTTCCCTTTTAGGGTTTCTTGATCTCCTTCATAAGGATTGATCTCTTTGTAATAACTGAGATTCTGATAATGCATTTTACACTTTGAGGTTTGCAGAACATCTTCTTGGTTTTGCATGTCTTTTGCATGTGACAGGTATCCATTTGCATGCAGGTGATCTTGGATTCTAACATGGTATCAGAGCTCCAGACCTGCCGCTGCCTGTTCGTGATCTGAAGATATGGCTTCTCAGTGAGTTTCAAGTGCAAGGGTTTCCATAGGCATCTTTTCTACAAGATCTGGGGGTAGCCAATTTTTTGGCATAGTATGGGCTCAAACGGACGTCACCATCGCGTTCGCAGCGCCCAAAAACCCTAGAAACGCTTGTCAAATCGTCCATTTTCAAGCAGTTGGTTTCTGAGGCAAAATTTTTTTGCTAGGGAAGCCGTACGGCCTCCCCAGCACGCTTCACGAGGCACGAAAATCAAAAAAAAAATTAAAAAA